>PVKS010001440.1:62500-142022 GCA_004027875.1 Aplodontia rufa | reverse complement strand
CTGGGCCCCGTCTCTGTCTAGGGGGACTATGAAAACCAGTTCACCCTCAAGCTGGTGGACGCTGGGCCCCGTCTCTGTCTAGGGGGACTATGAAAACCAGTTCACCCTCAAGCTGGTGGACGCTGGGCCCCGTCTCTCTCTAGGGGGACTATGAAAACCAGTTCACCCTCAAGCTGGTGGATGCTGGGCCCCGTCTCTTTCCAGTGGCATTCTGCCTGCCCATGCAAGAGTCACCTCCTTCCCCCTAAGAAAGTCAAACTCTCCTAACCAGGAATCTGAAGAGAGGCTGTGGAGCTTGCTCCTGAGAACAGGGCCACCTGCCACGAGTGCAAGAGGCCCTCAGGGAGGACACACCTTGGCCTGGTCTCCTGTCCCTGGAGGTGTGGGTGCCTGGCTCCAGGCCATGCCCAGATCCATCCTCAGCCTTCATACCAACTCCCCAAGACCACGTGGTCCTGCCAGGAAATCCCCCTCTTGCTGAGTCATTTCCTGATTGAAGCGAGAGGTTCGCGAGCCCCTCAAGAGCTAGCACAGCAAACTCACCACGCAGTGGCGGCCAGCACGCCTCGTGTCTGCACTTCACACCAGGCATGGCCAGATGCCTGCAAGATGCCCGCGTCCCCTGCAGAGTTCAGCAGTGAAGAAACATGAGTCCCACCACCTCCCTGCCCCGCTGTCACATCCAGGCACTGATCTCTCCAAGATCATTGTAGGATCCAAGTTCCAGACCTTTTCCCCGCAGTGTGCCCTTTTGCTGTGAGGACAATTGTGGCAAGCCATGGTGGCAATTTACGATGCCATCACAAGATGGCGCCAAGGAGCCTGTGGCAGTTAAGGACGCCATTACAAGATGGCGCCAAGAGCTTTTCATTTTATGATAAACAAGACCTTATTTGGTGTGCTTTGAGAGCTGCCCAATGGGAAGGAGCCACGTGGCAGCATTGCATAGGGTGCTTTGGGGCTATTTAAGGAATAGCAGGGGCTGAGGGAAAAAGAAGAAGATTGTACCCAAGGCCTAAATAAACTGCTGAAAGAAGATTCCCGGTGTCGTGTCTTCCTTGCTGGCGAGTGGACGCGACAGACAATGGAGTTCCTGTCCCCAGGAGGCTCTCGCTTCTCCCAGTGGTCCAGGTAATTGCTCACAGCCTTCCCAAGGCTCCTGTAGTGATTCTGCCACCAGCAAGGTGCTCTGGTGCTCTGCTTCCTTGGGTAAGCTTCCTGCTCATGCAGGGAGAGTGAAGCCCAGACCCTGGCAGTAACGTCCATGTGCCACTTGGTCCTGAGGAGGCTGCAGCATGTGGAGCTGCCCATTCCAGGCCCAGCCTGTCCACCCAGTCCCCAGGAATCCTCTGCCCAGGGCACAGGGATAGGAACTCCAGCCATGGTCTCTGCAGAGGCCCAGCAGGAGGCCAGGGAGCAGCTAAACCAAGGACAAAAGCTTTAGCAGTGTTTTAAAAGACTAATCTCTGATCACACCCAGACTTTGTTCCTCCTCCCAAAGCCCTCATTAACTATTAATCCAGCTCAGGGGCAGGGAAGGAAGGCCATCCCTCCTGGATAAAAGAAGGGGAATCACAGCTTCACCGAGCTGGGGAGCAGAAAGCAGTGGGAAGATCTGAGCACTGTGAGACCTGTGTGAGGTTTGCCTGAGCACGCAGCTGTGCTCATTCACGCGTCCACACGCACAGGTGGAGTCCTGGCAGGGGCGTGGACTCTGGAAAACTCATGAACCGGTGCAACTTGCAACAGTTGCTAAGGAATCCATTGACTTGGTATTGATCCGGTATCAGGTTAACCTGAGGAGGCAGGGAAATTTACCTGTTGGCTTAAGGCAGGATTATGTTCAATCTGTAATGGCAGATGTAACAATTTCATGTCCCAAGATTTTATGAGAGGAAACACGGTTTTCTCAGGAGCTGATGTAACATATTCTAGTGTTTATTGACTAGATCAAATGGGAGGTAATGAATATATGCCATTAGCCAAGACGAAAAGCGCACAGTGCAACCACAGATTCCCGGAATTCAGGTAAATAAAGGCGCGAATCGCAGTCACAAGATGCAAATGATGTTCAAAGTCAGGATCTTAGCTATTCGTACTCAACACAAGAACAAGGAGTGTAGAGTCCTTCTATGTGACATAAAGTCACCTCCTCTCTGACATAGGAGTGCTGTCTGTCCAGCAAGCTTTTCCAGCAGACTTTTTGTGAGAATAGAATGTTCATTCCTGTAGAATCCACTCCATGGGAGCTCATAGGGCTGACCCTTTCTCCTCCAGCCCCTGACCCAGGCCCAGGCGGTCGGGCAACCAAGCCCCCCAGGCTTTGGCTGGCCCTGCAGTCATCACGGCCCCCAGCCAGCCAGAGCAGCCTGCAAGGCCTCAGCTCCCCTCCTCTCAGCCCATCCTTGAGCATGGCGCAAGCAGCTTGAGATCTGTTAGAGAGAACCTGCCAACAGCTGAAGCCAACTTAGAGGAAACAGCACCCAGAGAAAGACAAGCAAGCCGGATTCCCAACCACATGAATTCCCTGACCCATCCCACAAAACCCCTGCCTTGGCATCAGGAGTTACAAGTGCAAACTTGGTCACCCCACAAGCAGAGTGTCACCCCTGAGCACGCCTTTGTGTCCCGCTTCACTATTCCACACGCTCTTGCGCGACCCCGTACTTAATTCACCTGATGTTAAAAAAATCACCAGCTCGATTTACAGCAATAACCACCAAGAAAAACAAGCATATTTCTTTCCTGAGCAGGGAGGAAGGGAGAGCTCAGACCGGTGAACTGTAAATAACAAGAGGCGTTACCTTTCGTAACAGTTTATCAAATTCATGTTCATAAGAAGTTGAAATTAAAAGTAAATCAAATCTTAACGGAATGATCACCAACTACGAGTCAAGCTGATTTAAGCAGAGGACTTGTGCAAAATGGAAATTCAAGAGGGTGTATTTGCAGGAGAGCCAGGCAATCCAGGGAATCCAAACCCTGGGACCTGGCAGGGATTCAGAGATCAGAACTTCCCTCTGCTGTCTCCAGATTAGGCCACAGAGTTTGCCCCAGATCATGAAGCACAGGGAGGTCCCTCAGCTACACCCCCAGCAGGACCCTGACCAGCAGCAATGAGGAAGAGAGCAGGGAAGGAAGAATTGTCAGAGGTCACCCCGGAAGGGGCCATGCTGGGAAGACTGCACTGTTGTCCCCCCATCCGCAGGCAGCTGAAGCAGGGCCACCGCAGAGGTGGAAAGGTGCAGGGGAGAGAAGCCAGAGTGCTCAGTGTTGGGAGTGAGACTAGAGAGACAGATTGGTTAGGTTCATCCTGAACCATCCCCTCCCCTCCCGCAGACAGAGACCCCCTCCCCCAGCTGCCAGCCACCCAGCTTTCAGTCAAACGCAGACAGGGAAATGGATGGCTGCCTCGCCAGTGTTGGACTCAACAACTAATTCCAAATGGGAATGCTGGCTGAGGCTGCAGGAGGAAATAATGCGTTATTGATTGAAATGCTGGGCAAGAGACTGGAACCACCGAGAACTTTACAAGTAAACTTTGCGAGTGACTAACCACTCCCGCTGAACTTATCTGCACCTGTCAGAATCCTGTTTTCCTCTGGAGGAAATTCATCTTGGGAACCACAGGGAAGAGGACCAGAGGGTCCGATGTAGGCTGTGAGCAGGTGGTGTGTGTTACTGATACAACCCTGAGCTGAGCCTGGACGGGAAGTTGGAGGCCGAGGGCATCACACACGAGTTCTGTTAGCAGATGCCACTGGCTGACACCTGAGGAAATGTATCTCTTTCACAGACTTGAAGAAATTGAGGGAGCAGCATCTAACTTTTCTTAATAAATTCTTCTTATTTGTATGAAAAATGATTTCTTTAACACACACTCTTTTTTTTAAAAGAGAGAGTCAACTTTATTTAGTTTTTCATTGTTTCGACACTTAGTTGTGTATGTGGGCTGCTGGGGTTTGAACCTTGCGCATGCCAGGCCATGGCGATACTGCTGAGCAACGGCCCCAATGTTTTACTTTTAAACCAGCCACACGCATGGCGCACACATGGCACCAGTGTGCTCCCCAGCTGTTTCCTGTGTCTGCCTGTCACAGTGTTTTCTGCTGGGTGCATGAGCCCTGTTCTGTTAGCCTGTTCCCTGGGCTCCCACTGCACCTGCTGCCCAAGATCATCCTCACCTGACGGAAGTGTGATGCCCAGACAGGACCACTAATGCTCAACAGCGCGTGGTGTGCGCTCAGGGGTCTCTCTTGCGCTGCTCCTGATGGCCGACTGTGGCTCAGGCTCAGTTAGCGTCTCTGAAGCAGGGGCAACCATTCAGTGAGGGAGACTGCTCCCTTCTCTGCTCACTCCACGGTTGGCTACCCTGACTTTGCCCACCATGCAGTCCCTGAACCACAAAAGGCTTGAATTTCCTGCTCCAGGCCAGCTCTCTGTCCCCAACATTCCTGAAGACTGTGCTGACTCCTGGCCCTTCTTCCTGAATCCAGATGAACACGTCCAGAGGGCCAAGGGGATGTGCAGACCCCTCCCCGGGCATGTTTTGAACACGGGAGTCCTTAGGAAGCAATGACCTGCAACCTTAGTTGTGTCTGTAATCATTCCCATCATTGCAGACAGAAACCCTGGAGGTGGGCTGCAGATAGCCGGAGCTTGTCTTCTTATCTGAACTTGGCCCTTTTGGGTAGGATCTGAGTTCTTAGGTCTAATAAAAGTCCAACAACTTGTGGAAAGGACTTTGGGTGGCTGATTTAAAAAGTAAAATCCTGGGGCCGGAGCTCAGCACTATCACGATGGCCTGGCATGCTCAAGGTACCAGGTTCAAACCCCAGCACTACATACACAACTAAGTGTCAAAACAATGAAAAACTAAATAAGGTTGACTCTCTCTTTAAAAAAAAAGAGTACAACATTTTTAAGTCATGCTTTCCATCCAAATTGCTTCCACAGGGGCTGGAGCGGTGGCTCAGCGGTTTTGGCGCTTGCCTGGCAAGCATGAGGACCCGGGTTCAAGCCCCAGCACCATGTACACAACTAAGTGTTGGAGCAACTAAGGCCATGTGAAAAACTAAATAAAGTTGTTTCTCTCTTTAAAAAAAAAAAACAAAAAAAAAAAAAACAAATTGCTTCCACAAAGGAACTTCGGAGGGAAACCATGCCTTTGGCTAAGCGCATTTCCTTCCAAGCTTCCAGGAAACCCAGAGGCACAAAAGCAAGCAGCACTCCTTCCCTGAGAAGGCTAGATGCGCGGTCAGTGAGCAGAGGGACAGACCCCATTGCTGCCTATCACCTTGACCCTGCCCAGCCTGGACCTTCAGCGCTCTAAGCTGTCCGCCTCCGCGTTCCCCGGCTGCGGCCCTCTATCTGGTCTCCACTCATCTGGTCCTGATACGTCAGCCCCGATTTCAGCTCAGCGCAGACAAGCTCCTGATGAAATGAGAAATGGCGTGGCCCTCACAGAGAGCTTAAACGCAGTCCTTTCAGTACATTTTAAAGATGTAGGAACAAAGTATTCCCATCAAACCTTGAATACTTCATCAATCATATGGAAAGCTTTTAAAATAAAGTTACAAATACCTTAAGATGAGTGAATAAAAGCTGTACAAGTCTGAGACACTGGTTTTGGAACTTTAAAAGCTAATCAAGTTCCCCCGAACACAGCCCTCCGCCTGAGCGCCTCTGCCAGGCGGGCTGGAGCCTCTGCCTCTGCTTCAAGCTTTTCTATGCTTGAAAATGTGCTGTGGGAAACACGCTGGGTGTTTTTTTTGTTTTTATTTTTTTAATTATTCTCCAACAGAAACAACAAAATTAAAATAAATTGCAAGTCTGTCATAAATATAAAATGCTAACAAAGCCAGGAGCCACTGCATTTAAAAGATGACTTCTGGCAATATTTGGTGATGTGATCCCCAGATAAGGTAACAACTACTTCATTTGCTTACAGAATTTGCAAAGTTTCGCACGCGCCAAAGAACCGCGGTGTCTCCAGAAAGTGCGTTCCCATGTCCTTTCAGTCCACAGCGGCTCCCCGGCTGAGAGCCTTGGCGGCAGTCACCACGTGCGGGGTGCAGATGTGGTCGACTCCCACCTCGTCCTCTTGGAAGGTGGTTATTTGTCTCTGTCCTGGTAAACACAGGCTCTGATGAGCAAAACGCGAGTCATAAAGAAGGATGAGGTCCAAATTGTTGCAAAATGAACCCAGCTTTATCCCATCCGTTAAATAGACTGCACGCTGAATATCTTGTTTGATATAGAAATTTAAAAGGATACCTAACTCAAAACACATGCTGTCCTGCACACAGCTGCACTGCACAGTGAGGGTCTTATACAAAGTGCCCACCGTGGACGGCAACAGTTAAAAGCATCCCTCGGTATGCTTGGAATTGTCTGGGAACGCCCGCCCCCGTTCCGAAAGCCACAGATGTTCAAGTGCCTTATACAAAGCAGCGCAGTATTTGCATGAAACCTCCCTGCACCCTCCCTATATTTCAGCCATCTCTAGATTACTTATAACACAGTGTAAATGCTATGTAAATAGCTGTTGCACCGCATTGTTTGGGGAACAATGGCAAAGAAGAAGTCTGCATCTGCTCAGCCCTGACACAAATGCTTTCCAATATTTCCACAGCTGCAGAACCCGGGAATGCAGAAGGCAACCGTGTGTGCTAACTGCGAGGCCTGCAACCAGCAGAAGGCTGTGGAGATGGAGGCCAGCCTCCTGGCTGAAGGTTCTCAGGGACTTGAGATAGGACCGGCTCAGACTACTGAAATATTATTTTAGATCACCAGTGACATCGGTGGCATCACTGGTGACTTTCTAATGTGCCTTACTGATTGCCGTCAGGCTTTCATGGTGTGAGACTACAGACTCCAGAGAGGGCATCCGAACTGGAAATCTCAGCACGACCCCATTGTTCTCCTCTAGGGCGAGCAGAATCTTCCTACAGAATAGTAACGGGTATGAGATGAAATGAGATGGAACGCGCTATGCCAAAACCACTTCTCAGACAGGAAAACCCTGATGGTGCTGCTCTATGCTGGTGGACTTCCTCAGCTGTCAGCCCTCAATCACAGCTTCCAGGGACAGTGGGACCAGGAGATGGCCTTCCAGACCCCAGCAGCCCCCTGGCCCTGGACTCCCCCTGGCTCTGACTCCTGCCTGGATTGGGGGAAGAGTTCTGTTCCCCACGCTCAAGAGTGCCGGGAACAGGAGCCCAGTGGGGTGGAGAAACAGGTGGAGGCCAAAGAGGCCAGGGGCTTGAAAATTCCGCAGAGGGAGGTGGTAACGAGAAAGGAGCAGCAGGTCCAGAGCCCAGGGCCTTCCAGGCCATCAGGAAAGTGTCCTCAAATCATTTCTCCCATGAACCCTGGCCTTGCAGCAGGGCCAGCAAGCATGGCCTGCCACAACAGGGCTGGAGGCTCTGAGGAAGCTCAAGGCTGACAGATTTGCTCTTCAGTCTCCCAGACCGGCCTTTCCTATGTGCCCAAGCCCCAGGGACATTTGGATGCCCCAGGTTAGAATCGCTTGCAGCATGCAATGCCCCATAATAAATCTGAGAGACTCAGGAGCCCATTGGCCATTTCAGGTGAGGCCAAAGAGGGTCACCTGGGCAGCACCTGAAGCAGGGCTCTCATGAGGCCAAATCTCTGCTTTTCTCATGAGCGCCGGCTGGGTTGAAGATACGGTAAGCCACACTCAGGGACTAAGAGCCCAGCAACCACTGGATCTTGAAGAACACCAAGCACCCACAGGGGGACTATTGAGGGCTCTCTCTTCCTCTCCTCTTTTTTTCTCTTAAAATATTTCATTTAGTTAATAATCTTGTAGGAAATGTAGGTTCAACACTCTAGCATATAGGCCCAGGCAACGACTTTCTCAATAGGCCCCCTAAAGCTCAGGAAATAATGCCAAGAGTTAAAAAATGGGTGGCATCAAATTAAAAAGCTTCTGCACAGCAAAGGAAATGAAATGTGAGGAGAGAACCCATAGAATGGGAGAAAATCTTCACTTCTCTTCTGACAGAGGATTAGTATCTAGAATACATAAAGAACTCATTAGCAGAAACAGAAATCAAAAATACACGGAGAGCTCATCTCACACCAGCGAGAAAGGCAGTCACCAAGAACACAAACAATGAGAAATGCTGGAGAGGATGCGGAGAAAGGAGCACTTTCACACTGTTGGTGTGAAACCACCACC
Source organism: Aplodontia rufa (assembly GCA_004027875.1). NCBI lineage: Eukaryota > Metazoa > Chordata > Mammalia > Rodentia > Aplodontiidae > Aplodontia > Aplodontia rufa. The sequence continues at coordinate 133,816 of PVKS010001440.1, read as the reverse complement.
CACTGTGGAAATCAATGTGGCGTTTCCTCAAAAGACAGGCATGGAACCATCGCAGGACCCAGCTACACCACTCCTCGGCATGTGTCCTGAGCAAGTGAAGTCCTCTTGCTGTAGTGACACATGCATACCCAAGTTTATGGCAGCACGATTCACAACAGCCAGGCTATGGAACCAGCTGGGGTGACCATCACCAGATGAACGGATACAGCGAACGTGATGAATACGCACATGGAATTACGGAACCGCAGGAACACGGAGTGAACTGTAGACCACTACATTAAGTCAAACAATTCAAACTCAGAAGTTTAAGGGTCATGTGATTTCTGTGCAGTGTGGAAGCTGGAGAGAAAGAAGGAAAAATAAAGCTGGGGGCAAATTTTATGAAAATCCAAGGGACCAGGGGATGGGAGACAGGGACTGAGGGGGAAATTGTAGGGAGGGATATTAGCCAAATTACATTGTTACGTTGGGTACCGTGTGCACATACAAATATGTAACAACAAATCTGTCAGTATGTACAACTGTAATGCACCAGTAAAAAATGTGGGGAAAATAAATAATCTTCTAGGGAACAATTATCACTGGCTGAAAGCACACCGCAACCTCTTTGTACAGAATGGTAGGAATTTGCCTTAAAGATACAGAGTTTAAATTCATTAATTCTGAATTTATAGACTCTTTACAAAGGAAGAGGAAAATTCCTATGCCTAAAATCATCAGTATTTGGTAACCATTAGCTGTGGAAACAGGTGATAATAGGCGGTTAGCACTTGGCTTGGATCTGTTAATGTACGGTATGTAAAGTATTTGGGGTCTGAGCTGAGCAGGACAGGCAGTGGTTCTTTGAGACCGTTTTCTCTGTATGCAATTCACACTTGTCACCACCGTGGCCAGTCACAAGGAACATTCAGCCAGTACTTCTCTTAAGGTCACCTCATTAGTCAAAGGCCATCTGAGCTACCAGAGGAGACGGAGCCTGAGGAGGCTGCCAACATCTCTGGGAGGACCACCAGGAGCAGCTATTCATTTTCAAATAAAAACTTTAGCAGTTCAGAAATAAGCTAAAATTCAGAGGGAAATTGTGTAAAATAGCCCCACCCTACTAAGTCATCTGCAAAGGAAAATGTGGCCTGGCCACCCGGTCAAGAGCTGAGCCCCAGCAAAAGCAGAGTCTCTAGAGCAAATGCTAGGGGCACGCTGCCTTTCCAAAAGCTGAAATTTGTGTGGCACATTTTTTTCAAAATCGAACATGACACCACCCCCATGCTCCCCGAGACAGCCTCTCCCTGATGAGCAAGGCGCCACGGCAGATGTGGGGCTTTCAGGTGGGAGGGAGGGGGCATAGCTGGCTGCACACCCTGGAAAACCAGGGGCCCATGGGAGCTGTTCCACGTTGACCAAGAACAGGTCACCGGGAGACCCACGGATAGAATTCCAGGATCCACCAACGCTGAGCTCGACACACACATGCTCGTGAAACTTTAGCAAAGCATTTGACAATAAGATCTGTTAGGTTGCAGAACAGACTTGCAAAGGTTGGGAGAGTGCTCTTCCCAGGGACCTTTCAAATAAAGCCAGACAGTCCATTTAAAGAAGCAAATCGCTAAAGACAGCTCTCTCCAGGCTCCTGGATTTAACTGGGCCACTTACTGCTTGGGGCAGGTAAGGTGAGCACCACACCCACGGTCTCTTTCCACAGGAGAGTGCAAGCACAGTCCCCCTGTGCCGCTGCTTCTTTTCTCCCTTGGCCAGGCGTTGGAAGTAGGACCCTCCCCAAAAGCCCTGGGTCTGGTCACTTCTTGACATAGAGAGCCACCAGCCCTGCATGAGGCCAGCAGGCTGCCGCTTCCCAGAGCCACAGCCCCTCTAGACGCAACCAAGTGACAGGGTTCCTGGCACTCACCTGCACGTCTCTAGCCGCTATGCTGGGGTGCCCAGAGATGTTCTTTATTCACAATGAAAATCAGTCACCAGCCGGGCTGGCCACCTCACACAGACGCACAGGCAGCTCGAAAGCCTCAGCTCCCCGTATATCCAGCACGGTGGACACATAATGTGTCCCATTTCCTGTCATTCCTTCCCTTTAACGAGTCATGCAAATATTTATAAGCCAGAAAATTCCAAGCCCATGTTTGTCTAGTACATAAACACTAATTGCTTCCCTAGTTGCCCTATACGGCTTTTGAGAGGAAAAAGGAGAATTTTTTTAACCTTAATACAAAATATATGCAGAATTTGTTTTCCAATGAACGCCTAATAAGGCTACCTCTTAAGTCTAGATATGTAAAAAATTGCCCTTTTCACAGCTGATAAAATACAAATTAATCCTTAGAGGATTTAATATGCGCCTATTTATTACTTTCAGATCTGAATGTACCACGGCAATTAATATGGCTTCCATTCGCCTGTGAGAAAATCAGTAACTTTGCCTTTGAAAGGAGAAATAAATGCAAAGTCGACCCTATTCTAAAAGCCTTCTGCCTCGTGCGCCCGTGTTTACGTTTGGATGTGCAAGCAGGGTGTGACTTGATGCCCTTCAGAAGATCACAATCGCCAAAGCCCCTCTGTAGCTCCAGCCTTGCTTCTGGAATCAATTTGAGTTCCAAAAGCTTTAAACTGTAGTGTCTTCGGGGTATGAAATAATGTTGTTTGCATCAACTGCAAGTTCAGTTTATTATGAGAAATGAAAACATTTTAAAAATTAAAGAAACGCTTTTCTTTGTGTTCTCAGTTCATGGTGTTGGTTTAACCCCCATACTTAACCTCCTCAGCTCATCTTGTAAATTCGCCTTCCATTTGTTTTGCATAAGTGCAGAATTTAACCCTTGGTTACAGAGCTCTTTTTTCATGTGCCAGGTATGCGAAGGCTTTCGAGAGCAAAGGGACATTTCTCCGTCTCCGGGGGCAGGGTGGGGGCGGTGCGGGTGGTAGCAGGCAGGACTGAGGCACACTGTGTGAAGGAGCTGGAGTTTTTCATCACTTCTTAACCCACCTTCTTGGAAAGCCACCGTCTATTCTTACCCTCATTTACTTAGCATATGAATTTCAGTTTTCCCAGCTGGATTCAAAGCGTTTGAATAACTAACTTATAACCAAGCCATACTGAAGTTTAAACCAGTGTCATGTTTCTATCCAATCACATTTCTCATTGTTCATACCAACCACTTTTCAAAACAAGCCCCACTTTTTTTTCACCTTGGACCCCCAATTTCAATCTGAGGCAGAAAGGCCAGCTTGCCTAAGAAGCGCACCCTCCTAATGGCCGGAGCACCTGCTCTTTCAGAGCTTCGCAATGGGCAGGTTTTCCGCACACATTTTAAGGGTACAGAGTCTGATGTTCTGCATTTGTGTATTCATCAGCAAAAGTCTATATAATTTCCTGTAATGGTCTTGGTTTATTTACAATTTCAGCAGTTGTATTTGTTTAGGCTAAAAGAACGCCTCTGCGGAGTGGAGGAGGGCAGCCCTGTGCTCTGAGAATTATGTCACCTCCTCTGTCCCAGTTCAGCCCATGCAGTTCTTTTGACAGACAGCACGAACAAATCTGCATAAGGAAAAGTAAGTGACAGCTGGGGTCAGGCTCTCTCTGTTTAATGACACTGCCAGTTACACATTTTGAATTGTTTAAATATGAGTCTACAGCTTCCACAATCATCATTTCACTGGATCCACTTTTCATACCCAACAGCCAGGAAACTGACACGTAATTACACACTTGCTGATGGTATCGCGGTGCCGATAATTAAAACTGCCACCCGAGGATTGCGATTGCTAGTCTACAGCTGGGATGTCGTCAGGAGACAGCAGCTCCAGCAGCTTTTAACGCCATCTCCTTACAGGTGGACCTGGGGTCCCCACGCTGGAGGAACCGGCCAGTCCGGCACATCATTCGCAACGTCTCACACAAATGAAGAAAATCTATTAACAATCCAATAAGTGAAATACAAACACCGTGACCCACGGGTTAAACTGTCCGCTTGGACGCTGGAGTTGGATGTTAGGCATTGTTCTTTTTCCCCCTCTCTGCTGTGTTTACTGGGAAGATCACCAAATGCTCTCCACCTCTGCGCAGAGCTTCAGGTTTGCCAGGGTGAGGGGAGAAGTACGGTTAGCGAGCTTCCTGCATGGCTGCATGCTTTCAACTGAATGCAGAAATAGGGGACGCTCGGAAAGAAAGGGGGAAATGTTAAGCCCTTGTAAGTTCATCTGCTAAAAATATATTTGCTTTCTTGGGAGGAAATGAGGTCGGGGTAGAGGAGACATTTGGGGGGCTACCCAGGCCTCCCCACGGGCCAGGAAGAACCCCCAACTTTTTGCCAAGAAAGTGGTCATGCTGATGGCATATTATCTGGTGACTTCTGACATCCCTGCTTCTCCTTCATCATGCAAGGACACAGAGCGGGCGCAAGTGTGAAGGGTTGCTAAAATAATGTAAATAGGGCAGGCAGGGAATGTAAAAAAGACAGGAGCCACAGAGAGCAGGCAAGAGGGGTGGATTTATGAATGCTAAACATTGAAATATTAGGAAAAACTAACTGGGAAAGTTAAAGCTGCCGTAGACAAGTGGTAATCCAAATTTTAATAGGCCCCGACACATGACAGAGGGAGCTTTGCCAAGAATGAACTGTATTTATTCAATTCAAACATGAATGATATATTCACTGTATTAAACCCACCCTTACCATAGCATGCATGGGTCTGTGCACCTTACCCGAGGTGCTTGCCTTCCAAAATCACCTCCCTGCACGGATGCACACGGAAAGTGAAGACGAGACTTCTGCCCATGCTGGACTGAGCAAGGGACTGGCTTCGAAACAGGATTAAGTCTATCTGGTGTGAGGACTGCTGACCCTGATCCCCTCTGTCCTGCCAGACTGCCATCCAGGTTTGCCAGGACTAAGGGCTTTCTCAGGACTCAGGATGTCAGTGCTAGGAACAGAAGAGCCCAGCCACCCAGGCAAGGGGTCCCATGTCCAATCTTCTCCCACAATGTTAGTGAAAACCTGGGATTGGTTTTCTTTGCCCTTCAATAAACCCTGATGCCGAATCACACATTTGGGTTTAAAGAGCTGGGCACCTTCATCTCAGAGGTAGCAGGTGAGAGAGCAGAGGGCATTTCCCAAAAGCTCTCATGATAACCAATTATACTCGAGAACATTTTAATATCAAAGCCACAAGAAGAAATTATGTGATGGCAAATAAATTTGGGTGGACATTAAGGAGAAGTCTGTATTCTAGAGGACATTGGCTCTTTGTCTGGGGTACAACCAGAGTCCAGCCTACCCTGGTGTATTGATGGCATCTGTGCAGGGCTGGCCCCTCTGCGGTCTCCCACTTCAAGCCACAGAGGGGACATACTCAAGGTCACATTGAATATGGGCAAAACAGGGTCGTGCACCCAGTGTCAAGGAGATCCAGGGATCCTGCACACCACCTTTCTGCAACTGCCCTTTGGTGAAAGGAGCTGTGGCCCATGTCACTGGAGCCCAGGGACCATTAGCCTATACTACAATGTGCACTAACACACCCCCATCCTGACAAGGAACAGGGTGCAGCCCATTCCCACACCAAGACAGCAGGTTGGGATTTTCTAATTGAGGCTTTTACATGGAAGGTTGGGTAACAAAAGGCTGATAGCCACACACATAGGTGCCAGTGGACACACACTCGGCCATCCTCACTGACACAAACACAGCAGATTTCCTATTTAAGAGGATGTGCGAATTCTAACAATTGAGATGGGGTAATTCATTAGCAAAATTTCCAGACTCTTTGCACTCTCCTTTGAATTGGGATGATTCTACGCTCTGAAAATCTGGGAATTTCTGAGTCTTAAACAATCAAAAATCTCAGACGGGCCCCAGTGCCCACATTTAAGTCATTCTCTAGATGCGGCTGAGCAGAAACTACACACGTGACTGTGCATTTGTGAATTTTATGGGCTTTTTCTCTTTGAATCTGGCAGTCAAAGTAGCCATCCAGCCAAATCCAGGATCTACAGGGAGAAGAGATACATGCACAGGAAGTCGGAATAAAACCATTAATATCCGTGTTGGATGCGCTGTGGAATTGCTCGCTGCTGCTGGACCCCAGAGCTTTATTGTTGCAAGGTCCCATAGAGCCAGCAGGGATGGGGCCTTCAGAAGCACACTGTGCCCCCAAGTGCCCACCCCACCACCTGCAGCCTGGGTTAGCAACGGGCAGGGCTGGCCCCAAACAACTCCTATGCGAAAAGTTAAAACAAAAATCCACTTGACAAGCCCCCAGCCCCAGCAGGCAAAGGGGAGGACTTGCAGGGTCACCTCAGGTATGCCAGGCCAAGGCCAACGGTGACGTGCAGGGTGACTCTCCTGCAAGGCAACAGGTCTGAGCGGCAAGGGGCTTAGGAGTGCATGCTGGCGCTGAGCTCTCAGACTGACCTTTCCATCACACTGGGTGGCGCTTCAGCCTGGGAGTGACGTGGGACCCACCGAGAGGCCCTTCCTCTTGGGGAAATGGCTCTTCTTTCCAGGCTGCCCTGGGAACACCTGACCTTCCAGCCAGGACCCTGCAGGTGGGAAGCCACATGAAGGTGGCACAGGAAGGGCTGGCAGAGGAAAGGGCACTCAGGCAGTGTGCAGCACACCTGCTCCTGGAGACCTGTGCTGGGAAGGCTGCAGGTGGATGGGCAGCCAGGGGCCAGCAGACATCAGTGCCCAGTGTCAGCCCAGAGCCCAAGCTGGGATGGAGGGAGTAGCAGAGAGAGGCAGCTGAGGCTGCAGGGGAGCTGGGGTGCAGCAGACACTCACCTGCCACCTAGTGTGCGCCCTGGATAGGGTAGGGCTGTGAGCATCCACGAGTGACTCCAAGCAGGAGACAGAGGGGCAAGGAGCGTGCCCTTGAGAGCATGGAGCCCTGGGGTCCACCCCAGTCTGAGTGCCTCATGTTGGCCCACTACTGAAGAACAGGTCTCCCTATTGGAAGGGCCACCAGACTTTTCTTTTTAAGTGGCATTTCTGCACCACCCATAAAGGTTTCCATATGGAACCAGGTTGTGTCCAGAACTCAAAGTTCCAGAGCAACCGGGCACCCCTTGCTCTAGAGTTCATTCTGACCACACAGATACTACAGGGCACTGGCCGCCTCACTGACCTGCTGGGCAAAGGCGGCAGCTGCCCATCCCTGCCTGCCGGGCCTCCAGGTCCCAGACCAGGCTGAGTCTGGGGCCTGAATCGGTGACACACACCACTATCTGAGACCTATAGGACATGTGGTTCTGTACCTGTGCTTTTGGAATTTTTCCTCTTGCTTATTTTCCCCCAACACATTATTCTGCAAAATTTTAAATTTAAAGAAAAGTTAAAAGAACAGTGCCAATGACCACCTATAAACCCCTCAGCTAGAGTGGCCACTTCCTAATGTTTTGGCACAATCAGTTGGAAGTCAGTGACTTTGTCCCTGAATGCTTCTGTGTGTCACCCAAAGGAACAGAAACTTGAGGGTCATATCCCACATCTCGAGTGTGTGTGTGTTGTTTTGTTGTTGCTTACTCACCATGGCTTTGGTCTGTGCATTTTAGGGAGCTGGACATTGGACTTTATAAAGTGGGGCTGCTCAGAGACTCGGGGAACCTCTATACCTCCTCATCATTGCTCCAGCAGCCCTCACTTTACACCAGTCTCCAGGAGCTTCCTATCCCTGAGGCTCCTACACGTGCAGCAATACAGTACTGAGGGACAAAGGTGCCTGCAGAATTCTGTACCTGAGCATTCTGCAGCAGCTTTGGCACGAAGCTGGGGAGCACGTGGGGGAGACCCACACCCCAGCCACCAGCTGCGTCTCTCTTGAGTGTTTGCCTCCTAATAAAGACCTTTAAGAATAAAATATGGACTCTAAGATTCAGGACTAAACAGGGCACATGAGGAAAAGAATGTGGGACAGCGCGCACTGCTACAGCACACCCTGCCCGCATGGCACATGGAAGCCACACAGCCGGAATTGACCTCGCCGCTCTCTCAAGGATGGTGCAGACAGGGGGCTGGTCATCACATTGGCCCTCGGGCTCAGACGCTGCACCCCACGCCCCACGCCCCACAACCCTTCCCCAGAGGGACTTCCTTCTGCCTAAGCTGCTTAGAGTCCCAGACACCTCCGGTGTCCTCTCCTGATAGCTCCTGCTGGCCAAGTGCCCTGCAGGACACAGACCATTCCTTCAGCCAGGGGGTCTGAGACTCACCAGCCTGCTCCCACCCCTCTCCTCTGCAGCCTTGTGTGTCAAATCTGTCCCTGGAGCCACATGGGTGACACACACCTATAGTCCCTGTTACCTGGGAGGCCAAAGCAAGACAATCACCTAAGCCCACAAGTTCAAGGCTAACCAGGACAACATAGTGAGACCCATCTCAATAAATAAATAAATAAATAAATAAATAAGAAATAAAAAAAACAAGAAAACCCTTAGGAGGAATTGGCACTTATTCATCCTGTGGTGTGAACAACCAAGTGTAATCAACCCACACGAATTTATATTTTGGAGGGTAAAAAGGTTTAAGCTAAAGAAAAAATTCCCTAAAATCACAGGAACAGCAGCATTTTATTCATTTTACCTACAGATAAAATCACCCCCAAATATCCTCAAATACTCCCCAGAGAAGTGGTACACAGAGGAAAGATGAGGGTGGCCATAAGGACCCTGTTGGGAACAGAAGAAAGATGAGGCATTGGACAGGGCCTTCTGCGTGACCCAAAGCCCAAGAGAGGTCCTGATGGCTTGGCTCATGACCCTCTTAAAGTCACTGTCACCCAGGAGCATTGGCACACACCTGTAATCTCAGCGATTTGGGAGGCTAAGGCAGGAGGATGGCAAGTCCAAAGCCAGCCTCAGCAATTTAGCAAGGCCCTAAGCAACTTAGTGAGACTCTGTCTCAAAATAGAAAATAAAAAGGGCTGAGGCTGAGGCTCAGTGGTTAAGTAACCCTGGGTTTAATCCCTGGTACCAAAATAAATTTTTAAAAAATAGAATTTTAAAAAGACCACGCTCACTCATCAGCCTTCCTGGTGTTGGGTGGTCGGCCTCCACTTGAACATGTCCACGCTGGACCCTGTGACTCGCTACAGCTAAAGGACCCCACCCAGGCGCACAAAGGCCTTCACCTCTGTGAAAGTGATTGCCAGCTGCCAGCATCTGCTTCCTCAGCCAAACACCGAGGGACTCCAGTCACAGGCAGTCACAGCCCAGTGACAAAGGTGACAGGTCTTCCAACTGGTACAGGGCGCCTGCCTAGATGGCACAGGTGCCAGGCAACCACAGAGCTGTTGGCACCTCCTGCTTCCTGCCGACCACCAAGCATGAGCTTGTTCTGAAACCCCTGGATGGGTTTCCTCAGCCAGAGCTCACCAGCTGCACAGAACCAAGGTCAGGGGACACAGTGACCCCCACCCCTCCCAGTGTAGGTCACAGGAAAGACCCAGCTCCCAGGGCTGGCAGCAGATGCTGTCCACCCAAGCACTGGCAGGACCAGGCCCTCATGTCCTCCTGCGACCTCCTATCCATTACCAGTCCCAGACGTACCCTGGAGAACCACTCATCCCAGCCTCCTGACATGGCGTCTCTGAGCTTCTCCCTAGCTCTCACGTACCCAGGGGCTCCAGCCACACGTGATGACAGTGCTCTGAGCCGCAGCAACCAGCCCACAGCCATCAAGACTTCCCTCTTTCTTACCCCTCCCCAGGCCCCACCAGCTTCCAACTCCACCTACTGAGGAAGCGGCCCTCGCTCCTGAAGCCAATCCCAGAGAAGGCCGCGCTCCACCTCGGCCCTGCTTCCCGGGCTTCCGACTGAGAGCTCTGATGCTGTCGCTTTTCCACCGTCCAGCTCCCCACCTCTCTGCCTGCCTCTGTCTCTCCCAGACATGGGCGCTGCTGCCTGACCCCCTTGCCAGCCACTTCCGTTGGCTCGGGTGTGGAGTGGTCTCTTCGTTTCCACAATGTCAGGCAAGGACTTCAAATAATTTTGTGATTTCCCTTATTTTCTGTTTTAAGAGAATGAAGAGACAAACCATCAGCTGGGGAAATATTTACAAAGTTTTGACCACTGTGTCTTTTGTCAATTACATGTCCTAAAGTGCTTACACGCACGTATATAAAGACCTTCCAGAGCTCAACATGAAGAAAACAAACAACTCAACAAAAGAAAAGTCAGCAAAGGCTTGGACTCTTCACCAAAGAGGAAGTAGAAACGGCAAATAAATACCACCAGGAGCCTTTAGAGAAATGCCACAAAACATCTTGCGCAGCGGCGCACCTGTTAAAATGGCGAATGACCAGGCCGCGCGGGAATGGGTGGGACTGGCCGGGATGCTCAGCCATTGCCTGAGGGACAGGTGGCTTTGGAGAAAGAGTAGTGGTTTCTCAAGCACACCTGACACGTGACCCAGCAATCCCAATCCTGTGTTTCAACCCCCTCTCCATGAAAATTTAGATAACACACAAAACAGATCTGCACCTGAATGCTTATGGAAACTTTCCAACCAGCTATGGTCTGCCTGTGGGACAGGCCCCACTCAGCAGCCAAGAGAAACTGAGTGCTCATGCCAACACCAGGCATGGCCCCAAGGCCAGGCCCAGCAGAGCCGCAGGCACACGAAGTCCTGGAGCAGCCGAAGCAGCGGGGACCGGGGAGGGCAGGAGGGCTCACCATGCGGGGCAGCAAAAGGGAGCCTGGGTGCTGGAAGTGCTCTGGACCTTCCTCCTGGTGGGCCTGGGACTCTGAGCATGTGCCAACACTCCCGGAACGTTTACACAGTGGCAAGTTTTACAAACCCTCTTCCCAGCACACCTTGTGGGTTCCTCGTCTCCAGCAAGGTTTGGAAGGACAGCCACAGCACCCCTTAGCCACACACTGCATTTTCATGTTCAAGCTCTGTTTGTAATCTGGTCAAACACTAATTGCAAACAAGGAAGGGCGAGGTGCTCCCGCTCCCACCAGCGCTCTGTCCGCTCCATCCACCTGCGCACCTGGCTCGCCGAAGGCCTTCAGTTGGCTTGCATGTGGAATGCGCACTGTTTTGTAAGGACGAAGGTGGTACAGTATAGGTTCTCCATAGGGGGAGAAGGTACGAGCAGTACCAACTGCACTATTATAACCTCACGATTTTCTTTTTTTTTAATATTCATTTTTTGAACAAAGTTATTATTCCTACCATTAATGAAATGTTAAATATCTCTTGACACAATAGAAGGTGTCTGTAAAATGAACATAATGAATATCAAGCAGCTTAACTATGTTTTAAAAGATTGAATTTTAAAAGATGAAATGCAGGTAATGATACATCTAATTACTTTGCCTAAAACACAGTCGAAAAGCTGGTCTGTGCGAAAGCACACTTGCCTACAGTCGGGCCCAGACAAGAGGCTGCTTGGCTTCCTGCAGCCTCCCTTGATGGGGGCTCTTGGATTTGGGGGTACGATAGCATTTCCCGGACACTCTGGCCTGGTGCCACTGCCCCTAGACACAGTGGGCCCAGGTGAGGTTCAAGAATCTGTGCTTCTACTAAGTGTGTGTGGCTGCTACTGGTCTGGGACACTGCTTGGAGAACCACTGCTCCAGGAACTGCATGGCTATCAAGGTGGTTCTGCGTTTTATCTGGGACGTTAGTAAATAACAAGAAACAAAAACTTTTCCATTCCCAGAAATATTGAACCACCCGGCCTTGGTATTGCTGGACCCTGAGGATTAATTCTTAAAATGACGTAGGTCACGTGAGACCACAGGGCTCGTCTCCGGGGTGTGTCTTCTGAATGAAGGACCAGGCCAAGGATGTGAGGAGGGTCTCGGCATCCACACAGCATTCCCGTCTGGGCGGGGACACTCAGGAACCCTTTCATCCAATCTGTCAAGAGAGCCTTTGTAATGCTCCAAAAATGTTCCCTACGTCTTTCAGATGAGCTCACAGCCCGGTAAAGAGGGAAAGCAACGCGCTTGGTTGAGGGAGGCAGGAGCCAGGCTCTGGCTCCTGCCAGCACCTTCTCTGCCCTTAAGTGGAAGCTGGTGTCAGCCTAGCTTGCCTTCTAGGGAAGAATTCAGGGTGTCCTAATGAGCAGCTATGTCTGCAAGATATGCTAATCTGCAGAGCTGCTGTAATCATGCGCACAAATCCCCAGTTTGGAGATTTCATCCAGAAAGCTCTTGAAACCAACGAGAGGGAGGACTTGGTCAAGCAAAGCCCAAGACGCGTCGACAGGAAACAAGAGGGCTATAACCAGGGCCCATGTTCAGGCAGCCAACACCTCCACACTTGGCCTACTCCTCTCTCTAGCCCCTGCACGCATCTGCGCTCTCCCTGTGCGCACCCCAGGGTGGAGTGCCCCTTCTGCACTGCGCCAGGGCAGGACTGACACCTGCCCACCACCACAGCTCTGCTTTAGCCACATCTCACGTGACAATCACCAGACAATCATCAGGCAGATAGGCCTGTTGGGCATCTTTTCCCAACAATTTCCTACAATATATATTGACCAGTGAAATATTTCTAATTCTTTTATATGCTAAAATCAATTTTTACACTCAAAGTGAATATCAAGTGCTCGTAGCATTGCATTAAAATAGGCATGCTTCCTGAGGAAGTTCAAGAATAATACTCAGCAGTGCCCAAGGCCGTAGACATACCAAAGGAAAAGATTTGTCCGGGTGAAGAAAATATAATTCAGCCATCCTAACCCTACAAGGAAGAATTCACTGCTCCAAGGTGCAATAACTGTCCATTTCCACATTTACCTTTATTTTTCATTTTGGAAACAAGGTCTCACTAAGTTGCCTAAGACCTCATTAAGTTGCTGAGGCTGGCTTTGAACTTGAGACCCTCCAGCCTCAGCCTCCTGAGCCACCATGTGTGGCCATGTTCATTTTGTTTATTTATCTATCTATTTATCTATTTATTTATTTTTGAGGGGTAGGAGAGGGTGAAAGAGAGAGAAAGGGAGAATCAACTTTATTTAGTTTTTTATGAGAGAGGGAGAGAAGGAGAGAGAGAATCAACTTTTATTAACTTTTCATCTGGTTCTGTTTTCTCTGACACCCAGTTGTGTATATGGTCCTGAGGTTCAAAGTTGGGTCCTCACACATGCCAGGCAAGCATTCTAACCATCGAGCAAATGTTTTAGCCCTTTTATTTAGTTTTTCATCTGGTCTTTGATTCTCTGACACTTAGTTGTGTATGTGGTACTAGGGTTTGAACCTGGGTCCTTATATATGCCAGGCAAGCACTCCAACCACTGAGCCACTGCTCCAGCCACCCCAAAGTTTACTTTTAAAGCATTTGACCCTTGCATTTATTTTTGCACAGTCTGACTGGTAAATGAATGGGTGGATGGACAAATGGATGGATAGATGGATGGATGGATCTATTGGCAGCTGGGTGGGTGGGACAGATGGATGGATGTGGATAGATGGGTGGATGGATGGATGGATATGGATAGACAGATTGACAGATGGGTGGATGAATGGATGGATGATCTATTGGCAATTGGGTGGGTGGGTGAACGGATGGATGGATGGATGAATTGTCAGTTGGGTAGCTGGGTGAACAGATGGATGCATATGGATGGATAGATGGATCAATTGGTAGATGGGTGAGTGGATGGATGGATATGAATAGATTGATTGGCAGATGAGTGGGTGAATGGATGGCTAGATGGATGGATTGATCTATTAGCAGTTGGGTGGGTGGGTGGGTGGACAGATGGATGGATGGATATGGATAGATGGGTGGATGGATGGATGGATATGGATAGACTGATTGGCAGATGAATGGTGAATGGATGGATGATCTATTGGCAATTGGGTGGGTGGGTGAACAGATGGATGCATGTGGATGGAAGGATGAATCAATTGGTAGATGGGTGAGTGGATGGATGGATGGATATGAATGGACAGATGGGTGGATGATGATGAAGCAGAATCATCATTAGACTGAGAAGCTGAACATCAGTCCCTCCTACTCAATAGTTATGTAAACTTAGTCAAGTCCCTTTAGCTCTCTGATTTTCCATTGGCCCAATTTTAATAAAAACAGAGTAATTACTATCTTCACTGACTGCATAAAGTCTTTTTGAAGACCATCTTAAGTAATCAGAAAAGCAAGGTTTATTACAATTTATATTTTCCCTTTTTCTTTAACTATATTTGAAGCCTGCACTGATGTGAATAGCTTTATCCAACATCTACAAACGGTTCGTTGGTAACCTCAACCCAAGTCACTGGGTGACGCGCCAATTCGCAGAAAAGAGTGAGCCTTGAGGTAACAATACCACCTAAAAATCTATGAGGCCGTCCAGGGCGTCTGTTGGTTGTATTCTCATTTAATCCACAAACAACCCTCTGAGATAGGTCTGATTCTTAAGACATGGCAAGACCCAGCAAGCAACCTGCAGCCATGCAGTTAGTAGGTGGCAGATCGGGGGGAGGCTGAACTGTCCGCATTATGCGCCTGGAAACATTACAAGCTCATATTGGAGTCACACACACACCACGGGGGAGCACTGCTGGCTCCAGACCTCACTGAGACTCCCGCCTACTTTCCGATCTATAAAATGAGCATGTTGGATACTTCCTATTTTAAACATTCAGGGATTGAGAAGACACATGTAACCTGATTGGCAAAATCCAGTAAAAAATGTTCCAGTATGGTTCTGACATTACCACTCTGGCCCTATTAAATTACAGAGCATTGGGAAAATCCACAGATATTAATACCCACCAAGCCTAGGTGTCACCAAACAGAGCCTGTAAGTGTGCATGTGAGCTGTGTGCTTATGTATGTGTGTGGCATGTATAAGTATGTGCATGTATGCCCATGTGTGCTTCTGTACGGGCATGTGGGTATCCATGTGTCTATTCATGCTTGAGTATGTGTGTGTGCATGTATAATTGTGTGCATGTGTGTTTGTGTGTGCATGTGTGTGTGTGTAAGCATGCATTTGTGTATGGGTATTTGTGCACATATGTACTAGTGTGTGCACATGTGCATGTGTGTATGCTTATGTGCTGGTACTTGTGTATTAGTGTGTATGTTTTTGTATGTGTGTGCCATTGTATATAACTGGGTAAATTTGTGTTTGTGTGTGTGTGTGCATAAGTAAGTGTGTATGTGTGTACACTTTTGTATAAGCATGTGCATGTGTGTAGAAGCATGGAGATATGTGCATGTGTGCTTGGGTGTGTATGTGTGTAAAAGTACATGTACATGTAGATGTGTGTATGTCCTGTGTGTGCGTGTGCGCCCGTGTGCAGGCACGTGCACTTCCTTCAGCCGAGATGCCACCATTATTAGCTGATCAAGAAGGAACTTTGAAGCAAACACAGAAATGCTAAAACACTTAAGCAGCTGTGCTAGGAATTCAAATGGAATGCACTCCCGTTCCGAGAGCAGGTTACAAGCCTGTGGAATCTCAAATCAAGGGCTACAGGAGGCACTTTCTGAACCCTCGTCCAATTGCTGCTTTGTCAAACTCACCCGGGTCTTTGGTGATTTTATTGGAGACTAAATTGTCACAAATGAGCTGAGCTGTCTCTTCCTCCCCATTCTCTCAACAAGGATGTGCGGTTTCCCTACCGAGGCTATGGAACTGATGTGCTCCCTCCTGCTGGCCCTCCTCCCGACAGACTGGGTAGCTAATGAGACCAACTGAGAGGCTCTGGAACCCAGGCGGAAGCCGAATCATCCACCAGCAATTTGGGCCAGTATGGGAGGATGCCCACCAAGCTGGGCTCTGAGGGGTGCAGAGGGGACTCCAACCACCCTGCCTTCCTCTAACTGCCCACACCTGCACACGGTCCCTGCTGCTGCTGCTGTGACCAGCTGCATGATCAGAGCCTAAGGCTGCACACTTCCACTGTCACACCACGGCATAGGCAGAAAGCCTGACTGCGTCCCGGGGACTGGCCCTGGAGTGTTGCTGGGCTGGAGTGGCAGCAGAGCGCCCTCACCTTCCCCTTCGGCTCGCTTCCCTTGGCTTGTGGGCCCACCTCGTGGGTAACCCAGCAATGGGGGGCCGAGCTCTCCCATGTCAATCACTCCAACTCTTCTTCCTCACCCCCAGGGATACCACATGACTTTGGGCCTCCTGGGCCATCCAATACCTTCCCTAGCATAAGCCAAGCTGAGCAGCAACCTCAGTTCCCATAACTGTCACTTATTCAGTTTCCGAGGATTAGGACGAGGACGTTACTGTAAACGGTAATTCACCCTCCTCCTTCCTCCAACCAACGCTGCTTGGGGGAAGTCTGACACATGAGAGTGGAGTAACAGAGCGGCTGTCAGTTGCGGCTTCTCTCTGCCTTACAGAGACACATAGGAGTACGTCCTACGGGGTAGGAGGGGAACCTTCAGCAAGGCTGAAGCCCTAACTGCAGACTTGTGGGTATGGAGTTGTGAGCCAGTAGGCGCAGTTTCGAGGCTGCATGTTGGGAGTCCAGAGCCTCTACTGACTCCCCCAGTACTGATCGAGCAACCTGTTCAACTCAGGCCCTGAGCACCGGCAACCGCAGGGTGCGCTCCATGGTGGTGGTAGTCTTGCAATCAGGTTCCGTGGCTGTTATCCAAGGTCCCGAGGAATCAATGATGCAGGCGGTGGAGACAAAGAATGGGCACAAGGCTCCACAGTGGGGCAGTGCCCTGGCCTCCTCGGTCCAGCCCCCTCAGCGACTGTGCAGCAGGAAGGTAAGGCCCACACCTGTCAGAACTGTGGCTCCACCCCTTCCCTCCCACAGCCTGAACCTCCATGCCAAGACATTTGTGGAGAACATCTATTATTCATGTAGTCCTCAAAAAGGCCAATTGTTGTTGAGAAGGGGACCAGAAATGGAGGTGGGGACATTTCAGGGCAGAGGACTTCTGGGGAGGCCAGCACTTGCTCGCTGCCTCTGAGAACGTCTCCCGGCAGCCGAACGCAAGTGGAGATCATCCATACCCAGCCGGTAGGGCTGCCATGGAGATTAAACTGAAGGATAACAGGGAAAGCCATACCTTGTAGATATCCAGTAAAGGTTGATTTCCTCTTACTCCAGCATTTACTTGTGAATTATCAGCTTTGGCTGAATCCTGAAATACCAGAAAGTTACTCAGAACAAACATTACAAACACTATGCTTGCTGCCTCTTAACTTCCTTCCAATTTTAGCTAACTCAAATAAAAACCACTTGGGGACTTACGGATCTAAACAGAGTGCGTGTGATCCAGGCAGAGTCCCAGCTCGGGGCCTACCCCAGCAGAGAATGGCGTCATTTTCCAAAAGGGCCTGGACAGAAAGGAAACCAGATTCCCTTTTCTGAAACCCACCATAGAAAGCAAAATCACAGAAGTAAGCCCCAAGTTCAGGGAAGAGAGAAACGATCACATGCTCAGATAACAGACATTGATACTTGGAGCAAATTGCTACATCTATGGTGGGCACCCAGGGCCAGCGTGTCTTTCTGAAAGACTGAACAGGGGCAGACGTCTCTCTCTGTGAACGAGAAGAGCTAGAGGAAGCTGGGAAGAAGCGGTTGGAGTTGAGGAGGAAGGCAGAGGTGCTCTGGGGAGGCAGATGGCTTCTCACATCCACCTGCAGCGTCCCTGCTCTGTGCAGGATAAGGGAGCCACGCTGCAGGGGTCTCTGCCAGCTTCCCCATGACCCACCAAGTCCTGCCCCAGCTCAGGAGATCTGCAGATGCACAGAAAGCTCTCCTCAGCTGCCTCCTGCTATTGCCATCTGAACAGCAGGAACGTCCCAGTTCACAGAGAGCCATGCAAGATGTGACTCAGCAAAGAAGGGGACGTCCGGGAAAAGGCCAACACAGGATGTGTCTTTGAAGAACTGCTCCAAGAAGCAGAAAAAGTCACCTTGGCAAAGCCCTTGTAATATTCCCAATAAATTTTAGAAAATGGAATATACAAGTAACAGCTTTCAAAAAGCTATGATGGACAGGGCTGGAGCAGTGGCGCAGTGGTTTCGGCGCTTGCCTGGCAAGCACGAGGACCCGGGTTCAAACCCCAGCACCACGTACACAACTAAGTGTTGGAGCAACTAAGGCCATGTGAAAAAACTAAAGTTGTTTCTTTCTCTGTCTCTCTCACTGTCCCTCTCTCTTAAAAAAAAAAAAGCTATTAGGGATAAGAGAACATTACAAACAAAAGGTAAGAGACAGTAGAGGATGAAACTGAAGATGAAAACAAAACCGTTAAAGAAGTGAAAACCAAATTCAGCCGTAAGGGGCAGGACAGGGCTGCGGAAAATGCCACAGCTGAAGGACCACAAGGACTGGGCGGTGGATTTGAAACAAAGACACGAGAGTCCACGAGACCCTCAGGCTCATCTCTCTCATCCACCCAAAGTTCCTTGAAAAATTGGCTTCAGACCCTGGACATCAGCTGTAAGGAAGCCACCAGCTCTCAGCAAACCTGGATCATGGTGGTGCGAGACAGGCATGGAGCAAAGAAACGAGCAAACACACGTCAGCCTCGGTGAAGAGATGAAGCCGGAGAGAGCAGAAATGGAGGGTGAGGAGACCGCAGGAGAGGAGCACAGGGAACAGAGAGAAATCAGTCAAAGCCCTAACGGAAGGCAAGCGAGCGGCCTCGCCTGCGACTCTCGTCACTCTAGAGGCTGAGCCGGGGATCAAAAGTCTTAGGGAGACCCGGTCTCAAAATAAACAGGCTGAGGATGTGACTCAGCAGCCCTGGGTTCAATCCTCAGTACCTAGAATAAAGAAAGAGCCCTAAAAGAAGGAAAACTTTCCTCAGGGAAAGGAAGCCTTGATCCCCAAACCCAAGGGGGGAGTGATACAGGGCATTCAGCAGCAAGACGCATCCAGAGGAAGTGACTGAATTTCAAGTAGTTAAAATCACATTTATATATCTTTAAGGATAGCAAAGCAGAAAGAGGAAAACAGTGTTTAAACTTACATACATGTACGCGCACGCGCACACACACACACATATACATAAATCTTTAAGGACAGGAAAGCAGACAGAGGAAAATAGCTAACAAAGGGGAAATCCTGGCTGGCGGGAGAGCTTACGCCACTGCTCAGCCCTGCAAGCTACAGGAGCCCAGGCTGCACCCATCAGTGGCAAAGGGGCAGCCTGGGGAGTCCCCGGCCAGGGCGAGGTGGCTGCACTACAGGGACACTTCTGGAGGGATGTCTGAGAAGTTTGAAGAAGTCACACTTTGGGAAACACTGTTACCTACCCAGTGTTTGGGGCAGGAAGGATTCGCAGAAGCCAAACGCTTTGCTTGTGTACTGAGCAGTAGGGTGCACATGCGGGTGCCCTGCCAGGAAGAGCAAATGGAGAAGTCAGGAATGGGAACAGCGCAGGGGGACAGTGCTCAGGAATTTAAATACAGTTTCAAGGGAGAGCAGGAGTTATGGGATTGAAACCAAACAGGAAGTGTTGGGTTTTTAAAAAAATCAACAACATTAAAATTATAACCAAAAAAATCCAGAGACAGGGAAAGAAGGGGGAAAGCTGCCTGTCTCCCCACCTTTCAGGTTGGGGTAAACTTATACAATTCAGAGTTGATAAATCAAGAAACAGAAATGCAAGTGATTTTTTTAAATTTATAAAAGTGACCTCTAGAAAAACTAAAATGAGCTTTGGCCCTTCCAAATACAGGGCTGAATTGTTCTCTTCTCTCACTCTCTCTTTCTCTCTTTCACACACATTATATACACCAGATTGTGTGCAAAAACCTAAAAAGCAAGGGAGACACAAAAAAAGATATAGAAACAATATCTTGACAATTTCGAAAAATACACAAGAAAAATAAGGAATAGATACAGTTTCAATCACCATTTTATAAATAATAACAATACAATTTGGGCAAATTTATCTATGAAAATATTTTATATAAAATTAAAATTCAACCACTTGTTGGATATAAAAGACATCCTTAACAAAGCACCCAGAAAGGTTAAAAGTAAAAGAATGCCTAAAAGAAGGAATCAACAGTTAGCAAAACACAGGTGAAGTGAGCAGGCAGCCAGCTGGGCTCCCCAGCCCTCAGGGTGCTTCCTGGTCCTCCACTCTCCAGGGTCTTGCCCACGGGGGATCTGCTCTCCTCTCCACCTGTCGTTCACACAGGAAGATCGGCGGAGAGAGGACGGGCGTTTTCATATGCCCTTGCCTGTTGCACGAACAGTATATGGCTGAGGGCAGGAAATCTATTTTTGTTTTCAAAAAATTAATAAAGAATAGATACAATGTTAATCCCCATCTTATAAAAGTGTCAACACAGGAAATCTATTAATGTAATTCACATACTAATAGATAAAAGAGAAAAATGCGATAAACATTGTCAAAATGAAAGTTTATAAAATCTAAAATTCTTTGCTGATTAAAAAAAAAAAATTCAAGGAATGGTCTGTGTTCCTCTTTAAATTACGCACAGTCCTGCACAAGCCCCCCAGTCAAAAGCCGTCATGATACTTAACAACCATGTTAGGAGGCACAGCCAATAAAATAAAAAAGTGAGACCAGCCTCCCACCACCACTCGTCTGCTTTTTACATCACTAATTAAGGCAGTTATTCAACAGAAGAAAGAACCAGCCTTAAGTCCTATTTTTCTAGAGGAGGAAAGATATGGGCATGTTAAAATCTTTTAAGTAGCTATTAAAATAACAGAAATGGAATATTTACAAATCAACTGGGGGGGAATGAGATGAGAAATCAAACAGGCAGCAAGAGATGGGGAATGAAAAGTCAATGGAAACTGTAATTGTGACTTACTATTATTTATTTATTACCACTTACTACTACTATTTATTATAAATTATAAAAATAAAATATTTACAACTGAGCAATAAAGAGGCCTATCTTACGGGATACAACAGAAACAGTACTGGGAGAAGTGGAGCCTCGGATGCACGAGAAGAAACATAAAAATCACAGCCCAAGCCGCCTGCTCCACAGGTGCACGGGGACCACAGGAGCAACCAGGGGCAGCCGGACAAGGACACAGCAGAGCAAAATGTGGAAGAGGGCGCATCTGGAGCACCAGCTCCCCAAGCAGGGATGAAATATCAGCAAGTTGGTGGCTGATGGCGCTGCCAGTCACAGATCAATAGCTCCTTCGACATGGATCAGAAACATGGCGGCAAAAGACTTCCCACTCACAACAGCAAGAAACCAGATGAGACCTGGGTTAAATAAACTGAATGACCACCACACCGCTCAGGTGAGGGGCGTCAGAGTTGACAGTGGGATGGCCCCATCTTCCCCAAACTAATGATTTAAAAAACTGAGATGAGGAGCTGGAGCGGTGGCTCAGTGGTTATGATGCTTGCCTGGCATGTGCAAGGATGTGGGTTCAAATCCCAGCACCACGTACACAACTCAGCGTCAGAGCAACCAAAGCCACGTGAAAAACTAAATAAAATTGATTCTCTCTCTCATTGTCCCTCTATTTAAAAAAAATTAAGGTGATTTAGAATTTGACAAAATCGTTTAAAATATTGGTAGGGAAAGATAGTAAGAAATGCTTTTGAGAAGAGAGGTCTCTACTCACAGAGCACATGAAGAACCCACACAACTTAAAGCAATTTGATGTTCTACATAATGTGCCAAACTCCACACTAAAAGAAAAAATTCCATTTTACAGCATGATAATTTAAGTTTTTTTTTAAAGCACAATATGATACAGACACAGGAATGTTTAGGTAAGTATGTGCCACACCATAGACCAGGGATTAGTACAGGCCTTCAGAAATCGTCCTGTTCCGACGACGTCTCCCATCTCCACGGCTCACAGAACCCTGATGAATCCAGCAGGAAATGGCCAAGGGCATGAAAGGCCATTGAGAGAAGAGACAACCCAAACTTGAGCACAGAAGACCACACCTGCTGACCACAGCAACAGGGCTGCGCCCACCCCTGACTCCCCACGCAGCCTCCCCACGCAGCCTCCCCAGGGTGTGGAGGTCTGAAAAGAGGCCAGGCCCTGGCTGGTCACATCACTCCTGGGCACACTGAGGTCAGTGACAGAGACGGTTCCTAGGGCAGAGGCCCTGGCCCTGCATTCCTTGGGAGATGCACCCAGTGAACGGTCCCTCCTCTGTCTCCCACCCCACTCCTATGTGTGCGCAAGCACTTATTCCAGATGACATTAGAGAAGTCTTCCTAAAGTCCTGGTGCTCGCTCTTCTGTGCCACTTTAGTTCTCTCCAGGACCAGGGCTCCTCGGGCAAACCCCCTCGCCTCACAGCTCCCTTGTCTAAGCCTCCGTGTTCATGATAACGTAAAACAGGAGCAACTTCAACGTCTATTCGTGGAGGACAAGGGAAATAAATTCGCTTCTGGAAAACGAAGCAGGATTGCTTTTCAGCAGGTCCACGTTATGTATAAAATCCCCGATGAAAATGAAAGCAAACTTCAAGAAACACTAGACCAGAAAACCAGCTACAGGTGGTGTGTCCCTGCCTCTCCGGAGTGCATGGGAGCAGGGTGCTGCCCAGTCAGCCTCGGTCAGCCTCAGGGACAAGCAGGCCACCGGAACAGCAGGTAGAGGGGCGGGCGCGATGAGCTCTTAATCTCACGTGTCTTGGATTCTCTACTTTCCTTTTCCTTTTTCTTTAATAATAAAAAAAATGAGCATATCTGGGGCTGGAGCGGTGGCTCAGCAGTCGCGGCACTTGCCTGGCATGCGCGAGGACTCGGGTTTGAACCCCAGCACCACCTCCACAAAGAAGTGTCAGGGCAGCAAAGGCCACATGAAAAACTAAATAAAATTGATTCTCTCTTTCTCTCTCTCAGTGTCCCTCTATCTCTTAAAAAAAAAATTTTTTAAAAAAATGAGCATGCCTTTCTTTTACAATTTTTAAAAGCTAATTTTGACATAAAGAATCAACACGTCCTGGATACTTCCTCAGGATGTAGTCTGTTCCAGGAGGTGCACGCCCAGACCAGGAGGGTTGGCAGCATGTGACAATGGCTTCTAGAAAGAGGAAAACACGACTAGAGACGGGCTGCCTGCCCGTGCACAAGCAGAGCCCCCTCCTGCTTCCATAGCTGATGTCTCTCTAGCTGGCACTTTTTTCCTGGCTGTTAGACAGAAAGGGTCTCAGGAAATCCTGCCCCACCAAGGGCTGCGGAGGGCACCTCCTTTTCTTAATAGCACCTCTTCCCCGCATTGCGTCTTCAGCACCAGCTACCCCAAGTCCTAGGAACAGGGGCGCGGCCACTTTCCCACACACACAAGCATTTCATGTCCTACCCCGAGCACTCCTGCCATGTGTGTGGGGGGGGATTCTAAGGCTGAGAAATATTTGCCCCTTGAACACGGGGCCCCACGTGTTGAAAGGAAGATGGGGAGGCATCACCAGGGGTAATTCCACATGCTCAGCCACCCTTCACCAACAGGCAAGATTTTGAAAAGAATCACGCTTTAGGTTAAACACCCAAACCAATCTACTGGGGCATTTCTACAAAAGAACTTAGAATTCCATCACAAGGGGCCTGGGGGTGCACGAGCTGTATCCCAACACCGTCCCTTACGCAAACAGCAGCGGCTGGGTCATTTGCCTGTGTGTGAGTCTCCATTACCGGTAATTAAAAAACAAAACCCACTTCTGTTAGGGAAGACATACAACTCTTATCGGAGGACTGTGGATGTTCTTAACCGTGTAGACATGGAGATTAAATTTCAGAGAGAGATTTATTCTGTGCCATTGTCCCGCTATTCACCAGAGGATTGTGCAAGGCGGGTAATCTGATCAGAATAATGCATAGGGACATATTTCAGAAAACCAATAATTGTGGTAACACTGAGCTCTGCAAGGTGCCAAAATAAAGTCCAGAATCACTCTTACCCTTTCCCCAATTCCTTAATCATGGCTGGGTAACTCATCACAGCCTTGTCCCTTACAGGGGACGCAGGTACAAATCATCATTGCTGTTTCCAACATTTGTTGTCATTTCAGATCCAAAGCACTTCACTGGACCCAAAATCAAAATGATATTTTATAGATGAACCCGGCAAGGGCTTAGAGCTTTTATAACCCGAGGATTCGCAGCCCAGGGCAGGTCCTGTAGGTTGTTTTTTTATTATGATCAGAGGCAGTTAAGTCAAACAATGGAAAAATTACCCAAACTGGCTCTATTTAAATTCTGTTTCCTTCTTTAACCTTTTGACTTACCTACATAAAAGGCGATCTTTCAAGAACAAGTCTCCAGCAGAATCACTGCCTATTTCCTTCCCCAAATCCTTACGGAATAAACAGAATCTGTAACAAGATCCCTTTAACCATTTTTTATTCTGCTCATATTTGCAATGATTTTATAACAGACGGCTGGGTTGCCTCTCTCGCATTATCACAATCACTGCATCCTGGGATTAAAAACCATTTAGGGCCCGAGCCTTAAACAAACTCCCCACACAGCAGTATAATGAACATTACGCATTGTTTCTTTTTATTGTCGCTAGCTTTATTGGTTCGGCCAAGAAGCTGAGGAGTCAGGTCCTCATTTCTAAGCAGAGGAGGGGCTGGTTTGCCAAGGTGCACAGCGGCAGGAAGTAGATGCATGAGGCCTCGATGGTCACCTCCCGTTTCATCATGAAAGGGTCACACACTAGATACCTCTCCAGGGACTTCCCTGCAAATATTTCCTTTACCAACATGGACCAGTGTCTCAATTGCTCAAGAACAAATATGTTGAGTTGCTGGAAAATTACATTACAGCAAAGCAGTCTAACAAGTGCCCGAGACGTCTCATGGTGGCAGAAGTTGCCAGCAACTCTAGGGAAGCCAGTCCAGCCAGCTGCACACAGACGGGCCAGGGAAAGTGCTGCTTCTCCCACCTCCAGTATGGCAGCCCCATCAGGGCAGGGTGAACCCACACCCCACCACATTCAGCTGGGGGCAAAAGGGAGTCGGTCTGCTGACTAGGAGCTCCTCAGCCAGGCCACAAAGAGCAGCTGCCCTGCAGGAACTGGGCACCAGGGGCAGCAAGTCACTCCTGTTGTTGCCATCTACCTGGATGACCAGGCTTGGAATCCAAGGCAAATCTGAACTTGGACAAAACGGCCAGAGAATGTTTTAATAAGCACTTGGGACTTCCGTGTTGGGTTTCTATGTATGCCTAAAAATCATTCCACTGGTGAAGAGTTAAATAAGGAAAAAGCCCACATCAGGAGCCAGCATTGATCTTTAGTTTATCCATGAAAATGAGAAAGGAGGGTTTGCGGGACCCAGAGCCTGCAGGTGCTGCTGTTCTTAAGGTTACTCCACTCATGCCACCTTTGGCCACCTTCTGCCTAGACCCTTGCTGCTTTCTCATTCCCACTTCTGTGTGAACCAGGTAGATATTCCCATCATCATCGTTTAGGTGACAAAATTCAAGCTATGCACAAGTATTGGTTTTGTTTCTGTTAACACCAGGTATAAGGCAAAGGTGTCTACGTCCACTGTCACTGCTTGACGTTTTGAAAGGTTTTCCCAGTGTAGTAATATGTGAAGCACAAAAAGGAACCATTGCAGATGACAAAATCGGTATGTGCAAGTTACATGGCCACATTCATGGAAGCTCTTGGAATTCGTGTGATCATGAAGTTGCCAAGACAAGCTAAATTGAAAGAATCTAGCTTCTTAGAGGACACGATGGGAGAAAACCACTTTCATAAGGACAAATACAAATATAAAATACAAGCACAAATTGTAATGAGGATTGTACAAAATTTGCAACAGTAAAACCACAAGAATTTCCTGAGCGGCATTGAAACTTTTACAGAAATATGCGGTCGTCATCAGTGGCAAGACTGAAGACGGGAAGAGCATTCAGAAATAAGAGGAATATTTTTCCTGACTAATTTTTGGGACCAATGGAAGGGTAGTGGCCATCCCAGGGGGTATTCTGTGGCACCTGACAGTCATTCTAAAAGTTACATCAGAAATAAGCAACAAAGAATAGCCAAGAAATTGTGACACAGAAAAGAGCAGGAGGGGGAAATTCCTCTGTCAAAAAGTCTCATTTAACTAATGACTTTACCATTTTAAAGGGAAAATCACGAATCTCAAGAAAAGAATGTGGATACAAATAGCCACATTTAATGAGTCATCTGTGAACAATGACCTAGGTTATTGGCACACAATAAAACAAAATGAAGACAGCACAGATAAAGATGAGCCAGTAAGTAAACAAAAGTAAATGTGTGAATTTTTAAAAATAAGATGATTTTAATATCATTAGACTGTAAATTCCATTAGAGGGAATAAGTTCTGTCCTTTCCGCTGCAATGAATCTGCAGAATGAATGAATTTGAAAAATGCCAAAACAATGGAAAAAATCACAGAAAAGAATGAACGTGAGGATGATTGGAAATATCATTAGCAATAAGAGGCAACTGACTCTGCAAAAGATTGAGAAAAGATTAAAGATCAATAGTCTAAATGCAGAGGGACCGTATCAGTCAGTAAGGCGCAGACAAACCGAGAACCTGGGAGAGCAGTGCACGTGGGGATCAGGAGAGCTGTGCAGCTGTGGACGGGAGGCACACGCAGGTCCCGCAGGCAGGAGGGTGGCCAGCCCTGCCAAGCCCTGGGCAATGAGTGATCCAGACAACTGCAGGCCCAGTCCAAGCCCAGCTGAGCTCAGTACCCTCAGAGCCATGGAGCAGGTTACGTGGCTCTCCTCCGTGGGATTATGATGGGGAGGTCCTGTAAGTGGGGTCATTGGCCTGTGAGGCTGAGAGTCACCCCAGGGAACAAGGCAGCAACTGTCCCTGGAGGAAGTCTCACCCACAGTCCACACCACACCTCTGCCTGGCAACAGAGTTGGGGGGTTAGAATTTGCATCCACTTCCAAGGCAGCACCCGGCCAATGCCATCTAACTCACAGCCTCACTTCTGAAAAGAGCATCTGGGGCTCTTCACACCAGGGAGGAAAGTGGCATGGAAGTCACTACTAATCACAGCAGGTGCAGGACAAGGAACCATGGAAACAGAAGAAAATGCTACCTCCAGTCAGTGAAATACACTCAGAAAATACAACATCAATGGATTATTTCAAAGGTTCTAATAAAACTCATGAATATAAAAATAAGGTTTCCAGAATGAAAAAGTCAATGAAAAGAATAAAAAGATAAATCTGAACATCAAGTTAAGAAAGTGGCAAACTGGGAAAGTCTTCCAAACTCACCTCAGAAGTACAAAGAGAAAAAATAGGAAAGCGCATTTGACAGACAGGTTCAAACCTGATTCAGGAGCTCAATCTCCACTAACAGACTTCTCAGGTGGAAAGCAGGGGACAGAAGGGGACAGATAAAGAACTCATGAAGAACTTCCCTGCACTGAAAACATCTTCAGCTTTGTTTTTCTCTTTTTTTATTGAAAACATTTATCCCAGGCTACAGAAGAAGAATGAAGAATGACCTGTTCCTGCATTCACCCTAAAACTATATAGAGATGGAGGGGTGGATCACCTGCAGGGGTCTCACAGGGGCCTCAGACCTCTGGTTTGAAAAAGTGGGTCCAGGAAGAACAGGACAAGGACCCCTCTCCCTTAGAATTTTGTCCTTGGCTCAATTATCAATCACATTCAAGGTAGAATAGGGCATTCACAGACCTTCAGGGGCTCAGAAAGTTCACCAGCTATTCACAAGAGTCATAGTGGCACATTTTGGAAAATGAATACAATAAAGAAAATGATGGTGGATATAAGAAATATGATGAGAAAAATAACAAAAATATGCAACTTTAAAATATACAATTCTTTAAAAAGTTTAATTTTTATATCAGAACCATAATTTATATGTTTTTAGAGGTGTAATGCAAATAATTAAAATATAGAATTAAAATGCTATTACATTAGCAAAGTAGGGAAAACAGAGGAATAGAAATCATGAGAGTGGCTTGTCACATCTGAGGGAGCTGGAATTTCATAGTGAGAAAAATACTGAGACAGAAAGGAAATATAGAAACATATTTTAGGAGGACCCTGCCCAGAGCCAAGCTAACCCACCCAGCAGCCACTGGGGACCTCAGGCCTTCAGTCCCTGACCAGCAGCACTCCCAGAACATGCACCCCCAGGACCCTACCTAGAGTTTGAGCCAATCCACCCAGCAGCCACATGGACCCCTAGAGAATCTCAATTCAGAAAAAAAATGAGGAATAAAAGTAGAAAAGGTTCACTTCAAACCCACAACTCCCCTACCAAGGAGCCCATTGACAAGGAGTGGGATGAAAACCTAGAAAAAATTATCAATGATCGGAACTCAAAGAAGATTTAATGAAAGGTCTAAGTGAGAAAACTCAAGAGATGAAAAACTCTATTATCAAAGAAATAGACATACTAAAAAGAAGTAATGGAGCTAAAATCTTCACTCAATCACATCAGAGGAACAATGGAAGAATTTAACAATAGACCTCAGCTCTTGCAGGAAAACCTTCTGACAATGAGGATAGATTGAGTAAACTTCAATGCACAGATGATAAAAAAGAAAAACACTCACAGAGCATGAGCAGAAATTTCAAAATGTCTGGGGTGAAATCAGAAAAATCAATATAAGAGTAATTGGAATACAAGAAGAAATTGAAATGCAAACAAATGGCGTAAAGAATACCTTCATGAAATAGTTAGAGAACATTTTTCCCATATTAGAATAGAGTCAGATATACTCACCCACGGAGTGTACAGGACACCCAATAGGCCTAATAAAATGTGAAGCTCACTGAGACACATCATATTCAAAATGTATAACAGGGAAATCAGGAAACTATATTAAAAGCTGCAAGAGAGAAACTTTAGAGGCAAACCAATAAGGATCATGTCTGATTTTTCAGCTCAGACTCTAGAAGCAAGAAGATCATGGAAAGAGATAATTTAATCTCTGAATGATCACAGCCTACAACCAAGAACACTATACTCAGCAAAATTGTTTCAAATTTGAAGGAGAAATAAGAAAATTTAATGATAAGATCAAACTTGTAGCATTCATGAACATAAAACCAGTATTACAGAGAATCCTCAAGGACAAACTTCAGATAGAATAACAAGCAAACAATCCTTAAAACTCAGAAATAAAGGAAATTCAATAAAGATACATGCTATCAAAAGACAACCAAGATAGCACAGAACTTACTAATAAAACATGATGACTATGAAACACAACCAAATAACTATCCTAAAACTGAATATGAATATCTCAAGGCACCAATTAAAAGACACAGATTAGTAGAATGGGTAAAAAGCACTCAATAATATTTTGCTTACAGGAGACCCATCTTACAGCCAAAGACATCCACAGATTTAGGGTGAAATGATAAAAAAAATCTCCAGGTTTATGGCCCAAGAAAACAAGCTGGTTCTGCAATCCTTATATCTGACAAAATAGATTACAACAATAAACTAATCAGAAGAGATAAAGAAAGCCACTACATCATAGTAAAGGGAACAATATATCAGGAAGATATAACCATAGTCAATCTCTGTGCTCCAAACAGGAATGCTCCCAAGAATGTAGAAAATGTACTCCATGACATAAAATACGTTATGGACCCCAACAAGATAATACTGGGAGACTTTAATACTCTTCTATCACAATAGACAGGTCATCAAAGCAAAAAAAAAAAGACAATAAAGAGATCTTCAGTCTAAAAACTCCATAAAGCACAAGGATATAGCAGACATCTATAGAAAATTCCACCCTACCCTAAATTGGCTGAGTTTGCCTTCTTCTCAACAGTGCATGTTTCCTTCTCCAAAATAGATAATATTCTAGTTCACAAAGGAAATCTAAACAAATATAAAAAAGTAGGAATTTTTCCAAATTATTCCATCTTTCCTATCAGACCATGATGCCATGATTCTAGCAAATAACAGCAAAAATTTTAACAAAAAATACATGTATACATGGAGATTGTATGATACCTTATTAAATGAAGAATGTATCCAAGAAGACATGAAAGCAGAAGTTAAAAATTCCTGGAAGCAAATAAGAATGAAGACATAATATAGAGAAAGCTCTGGGACAACATGAAAGCATTTTTAAGGGGAAAATTCATAGCATTGAATGTCTACATTAAAAATCAGGAAAGATCAAAAATAAATAAGTTTATGCTCCACCTCAAAGCCCTACAAAAGTAAGAATAAACTAACCCCAAACTCAGCAGAACACAGGAAGTAATCAAGATTAGAGCTGAAATCAATGAAATCGAGAACAAAAAAAAAAGAAAAATCAACAATAAAAAGAATCAATTCAAAGAGCTGATTCTTCAAAAAAACTAGCCAATCTCAGTAAAAGAAGGAAAGAATTGAAGTAAATCAACAAAATCACTAATGAAAAGGGAGCAATCACCACTGACACCACAGAAATAGAACAGATTATCAGAACATATTGGGGCGGTGGCTCAGCAGCTAAAGCGCTTGCCTGGCATGCGCAAGGACCCAAGTTCAAACTCCAGTACCACATACACAGCTAAATGTTGGAGAAAAGAAAGCCAGATGGAAAAATAAATACAAATTGTTTCTCTCTTTTCCTCTCTATCTCTCTCTGTTTGTCCCTCTCTCTCTTTAAAAAAAGAAATGAAAAGAAAGAGAGAAAGAAAAAAGAAAGAGAAAGAAAGAAAGAAAGAACTATACTCCTCTAAATTAGACAATCTGGAAGACATGGACAAATTTTGAGACACATACAACATCCCCAAATTGATGCAGGAAGATATTGAAATTCTAAACAGCCCAATAACAGGCACCAAAACCCATATAGCAATTACAAGCCTCCCAAAGAAGAGAAGCCCAGGACCTGATGGATTTCCTGCTGAGTTTTACCACACCTATTAGGAGGAGCTAACAAACACCTCCCCTTATTAAGCTTTTCCAAGAAAGTGAAAAGCAGGGAGGTCTCCCAAACACTTTTTATGAGGCAACCATAACTCTGATACCAAAACCCAACAAAGTCACATCAAAAAAAGAAAATACAGACCAATATCCCTGATGAACATTGATGCAAAAATCTTTAACAAGGGTCTCACCAACTGCATTCAAAAACACGTCAAGAAGATAATTCATGATGATCAAGTGGGCTTCATTCCAGGGATGCAAGACTGGTTCAACATATGCAAATCAATAAATGTGATTCATCACTTAAAGAGAATTAAGGATGAAACCCATATGATCATCTCAATTGATGCAGAAAAGGCCTTCAATAAAATCTAGCATCCATTTATGATCAACCAGGTGAAGGCCGTATATGACAAAACCTCACTCATATAATACTAAACAGAGAAAAGCTGAAAGCATTTCCACTAAACTCGGGAACAAAACGTGATTGCTGCAGGAACTGCAGACTGGTACAGCTGCTCTGGAACATAGTGTGGAGACTCCTCAAAAAATCAGGGATGGATCCACCACATGACCCAGCTATCCCTCTTCTAGGTATTTTTACCAGAAGAGTTAGAATCAGCACATTACAGCAACACAGCAATATCTATGTTTATAGCAGCTCAGTTTACAACAGCTAACGTATATAATCAACCCAGATGCCCCTCACTGGATGACTGGATCCAATATGGTATACGTATACATTGAAGTTCTTTTCAGCTATAAGAAACATAAGGTATTTGAAGGTAAATACATGGGAATACAACAATCATGCTGAGCTAAATTAGCCAAACCCAGAGACTCAAGGTTCAAACGATTTCCTTCATTCATGGAGGCTGGAACAAAACCCAGGGTTTGGGTTTAAGGTAGTCAAGTTCTTGCACTACACAGACCAAATGCACAGCAACACATAATCTAGGGGAATTATAGATATGTAGGGGAGGAATGGGGAGGAGAAAGGTGGAGAGGAGGGGATGGGAGTAAATAGAGGGAAGATAGGAAGGTATCTAGGGAGACAATCAACAATGTAATATACTCTTTACTGCCCCCCCAAAGCCAAATAATACTTATACAGTCGTTTAATGCTGGAAAATTCACAATAAGTCATATATTTATATGGACATTTATAACTTATGGGGGAAATATAGAAGAATCAAGACACTGGGGTGTGGACAATGTGGGGAGGATTCTGGATTAGGATCAAATATATATCATATTTTTATTTTGTATGCATTAATGTTTGTTCAACAGTTCAACTCCTTAATAATAAAAATTTTAAAAATGC
The DNA here is from genome assembly GCA_004027875.1 of Aplodontia rufa. Lineage (NCBI taxonomy): Eukaryota > Metazoa > Chordata > Mammalia > Rodentia > Aplodontiidae > Aplodontia > Aplodontia rufa. Next base: position 101,706 of record PVKS010001440.1, on the reverse strand, counting down.
AGAGCTGTCAAAAATTATATTTTATATAAAAAGAAAGTTAATAGTGTAAGTGCATACTTATCAACATAGCATCAAAATATAGAAAACAAAGAACATAAAACAGAATATATAATAGCACATTGCATAGTAAAGCATTTTATATAACGGAATATATTTTTAAAAAGCAAGCAGAAGAAATATCTACAGTCATACGGTGAGATTCCAACCTGCTCTTAAAAACCACAGAGTGAGGCAAGGAGAAGAGAAACAAGACCAGAACCCTCACGTGAGCTGGGGGCAAGGTACAAAGTAAATGGAGAATCTTCAAACACTTGTGAAGTATTTACTTGAAAAACATGCCCATGTTTTTAGTGCATAAAGAAAACTCAGGAGATTCTGCAAAACTAGAAAGAACAGAGACCACATTTTATGAACCCACAGCAGTGCAAGCAGAAATGAACAACCGAAGACTGGCCCCAAAATGTCAACCTACTCAGAAATGTGGGACAGAACCTTTAAATAACTTATGAATGCAAGAGAAAATAAAAACTGAAATTAAAAATGCTTAATAATGAGAGTATTCCATGTTAAAACCCCCGGGCATGGGCAAAGCATTCCTCAGAGGAAAATTGTGAGCTTTGAATGCACTTTCGGAAAATAAGGAAGACAAAGTAAATTAAGCATTCAATCCAAGAAGTGAGAAAAATAACTCAAAAAGTCTCAAGTATGGAGAAGTAATTAACACTGTCAAGAGCAGGGGCTCGCGTTTCTGGCATCAGGTGCCTGATTTTTGGACCACCCCCTCCACTGAGAACAACTGAAAGTAATGATAAGTTTAATGCCCTTCAGGGTCTGAAAACGCAGCCCACACTGCAAGCAAAGAGCTGTGCACACTCTAAGCAAAGCGACCTCACAGAGGAAAGCCAAGCCCCAGGCCTCTGAAATTGTGTTCATCCTAAGATTGACAGCTTGGGGTTCGAGGGAAGGGGATAAAAATCAGGAGTCCAGGTATGTAACTGACCACCAGTTTTTCATTATTTGGTAAATTCCAATGTAAATAATGCCCTGTGATCCAGCGGTTCTACTCAAAGGTGTACACCGTAGACCAATTTGTGCAACCAAACACCAGGAAAAGGAGCAACGGGCACAGTGGTGCTGTATTTAGTAACAAGGAGAATGAAGTAGCCCAAATGTCCATCAACAGGAGAACAAATAGCCCGGAACCCTGGTGGCAGAGCTCAGGTCTCAGGACTGCACCCCAGAGCTGCACCCCAACATTGGTGCAGTCTTCGTATGTGGCTGAGTGCAAGAAGGAAGGCACTCAGCCCAAAGGTTCAAAATATCAGAACCAGGAGATCTAAATAATATTGTCTAGGGACACAGACACAGGCAAGGAAATTGGTATCACAAAAGTCAGAAGTGCTTGCCTCTGGAGGGAGCGGAGGCTGCACTCAGAGGAAGGCATGGGAAACTGCTGGACAGGTTCCAGTTAGCAGCTGTTGCACGGAAGCACACCTAGGCGCAGGTGTGAGTGCAGGTGTGGGTGTGTCAGTGGGTCTAAATGTGTGTGTTCTCACTTCTCTGTATGCAATTTTCACACAAAAAAGGGGAAAAGTTAAGAAGGAATTGAGAAAGCATAAAATGTGTCAACACTGAAAGACTGTTCTCAGAAAGATCAATAAAACGGTCCAGGCGTTTTAAGTCCACTAAAGAAAAACAAAAGGAGACAGAGCACCCTAGAAATCTTCATCAGGCCAACCCCGGAACAATAGGATGCGTGGCTTTGCACCGAGAGACTGCCCACTGCAAGCACAGGAGTTCATTCACCGCTTTGGTCGCTTGGTCCTCATCCCTGTTGAGTTGTGCGTGAGTTCCTTGCCTCTGTTTCTGGTGGTGTAGACACATAGTGCACGATTTCTCCCTGCAGTGCTAGTTTAGCCCTCTCACAGATTCTGAAACACTAGGCTCCCTTATTATAATTTTAGAGACTCTGCGATTTTGCTCACTTCCGCATTGACCCAGGAGTTGTTTAACAGATGGCTTTCTTGTTCCAGGTAGAAGTGCCTATTTGTTTATTCTCTTATTAATTCCTAGTTTTATTGCACTTGGTCAGTGAGGGTGGCTGATATTACTTATCATTTTGGAATTTATTGAGGTTTTCTTTATGACCTAATTAATGCTCATTTTTTGTGAATGTGCTCTTTAAAAATGCTATGCTCTGTTTTTGTATATTACACAGATTTTCACTTCTGTGCCAAGATAGCCAACAGGAACAACTTAAGCGGGGGGAACTTCATTTGGACTCACAGTTTCAGAGGTCCCAGTCCATGGGCAGCTGACTGCAGTTCTCCAGGCCTGAGGTGGGGCAGAGCATCATGGTGGAAGGGACTGAAGGGGGAAAGGAGCTCAGCTCAAAGAGGCCAGAAAGCAGAGAGAAAGAGAGAGACAGAGAATGACACCCGGACCAATATGCACCCCAAAGGCACCTCCAGCCAGGCACGCATCCCTGTACCTCCACGTCCAGGATCTGAGCGTGAGGTGTGGACTTCAAAGGGCTTGGGCTGTCCTGCCCCTTTGGTGTCATGATTGCAACCCACATGTCCTCTGCTTCCTGGTCATTGAGCAGCTTTCCCCCATTACACCCTTCCACCATGTGGTCCCCTTCACGTGGGTTCTCCCTGGGGCATTTCAGTAGCAGTGATGAAAACCTGACTAACACAGAGGGGTAAAGAATTTGAAATACGTGTCTGTGAAATATACCCTCTTTCTTCCATCATTCAGCTCCCTTCCTAATGAAGATGGCGGACCAGAGTCTCCATCTGCCTAGGACTGGAGGGTAAATTGCCCAACCCTGTCTGCCTGTTTCTCCTCAAGTATGCCTGTGTATTCCTCCCTCCCCTCTGTGGTTTCTCTTAGGTAGGGGTTGCTTCTGTGTAATCTAACACAAGAATATTAATAATTTATACCTTCATTGCAATGTGACCTTAAGTATCACAAGATACCCTTTCTTCCCTCATCTAACCTTGTTGACGTGAGTCCTAACTTGTCGACTACAAACATGGCAACGCTTGCCTGTGTCTTTACCCAGCCTCTTAGTCCCTCTTCTCAATTACTCCGCATTAGGCGTACTTCTTGGGTACAACTTTGGGTAGTGATTTGCTTTGTTATGCAATCACACATCATTATTATTTTAATCCAGAGAGTCGGGGCTAGGGATACAGCTCAGTGGTAGAGTCCTGGTCTAGCACTTTGGAGGCCCTAGGCTTAATCCCTAGCACTGGGGAGAAAAAAAAATAAACTAAGTAGTTGAACTCCTCTGTATTTGCTGATACGAATCAATCCATTTCACATCGGTTCCTTCCTACAGTTTCATATGATGCTACAGACACATGCTTACATGGGATGCAGACAGGGTGCTCAGCACACACCTACGCACATATGCACCATGGGTCCTTTTTTTTTCCTGTTCCATTATGTGTTTTAGTATTCAGAGGCTTGTTTTTCTTCTAGTGTTTCCTTTGCTATTAGCTTCCTTTCTGATAATCCTGGTCTCCACTTTCATCACACTCCCAGCAGTCTCAGCCCAGATTTTGCAAAAGTATTAGGTCTTCCAGCATCAAAAAGAAAACAAAATGACATTTCTCAAGTGTCTAAGCTGGGACAAGTGAGCAGCATCCCCAAGAGAAGGGAGAAAATCACATTGCCATCGGTGTGGCTGGATTCCTCCTAGAATTCTGGCTGCAAATGGTCCTGTGTCATGAAGGCAACCATGAACCAGTGGCTTTGCCCCTTTCCAGTGCCTTTTCTGCCCCACAGAGTCATCTGACCCCAGGAGTGGCGTTCACATTTGTGCTCCTGATAGAGCTGCTGCTACTAGGCTCGCCGGCTGCATCGGTGTGAGTCTCTTCGGCAGCCTGGTAGTTCTTGCTCCTTCTCTCCTTGCGTTTTTCTCACATCATTTCTGCCTTGCCAGAGTCCCCTTCTTCCCATCTTCACTCTGACTTCCACCCTTCAATATGCCCCGTGACCTCTCTGACACCTCCTGCTACAGCTTCCCTCGTCACGATACAATCATCTCAAGTCCATTCTCTGGGTGATCCCTGAGAACATTTGCTCTGCAGCTCCAGAATGTTCACTGCCACTGACACACGACCTTTGTGTCTGCAGGAAGGCAGGCCTGGATGTGAAACCAGCCGCCGTCTCTTTTCATGATGTTGCTTTTCTGCACCAGATGTTCCTATCGAAAAGATGGGTGCTGGTCTCATTTTCTTTCCCTTACAAGTTATTTTGCACATTTTGCCTGGATCCTCAGAAACTGTTTTCCTTGTCTTTGAAGTCTGATGCCTTCACTGGGATACACCTAGGGGTTTTTATTCTGGGTCAGTTTGCGCAAATCCAGTGTCCTTTTCGATATGTAAAGACCTCTTTCATCTTGGGAAATTTTAGCAAATCTGAATTTGCATCTTGTTTTGCCCCCTTGCTTTGGTTTCATCTTTGGAGACTCCAGTTCAGTGTGTTTTGGATCTCCTCCGTTTGCTTTCCATGTTTATCCCTTCCTTTTCGGTACCTTGTCTGCTTCAGTCCCCCCGGGTTTTCTTCTCATGTCTCCTCTGTTCTTCCCCAGCCTTGAGCTCCACGTTCATCACCGCTTTTCCTCCAGTTATGTCTTCATTGCTGGGATGCTTCTTTCTTCTTCTAAATCCTGAGATCTACCATTCCTTACCTTCTCTCTTCCCTTTGTTCTTCTGCTTTTGTTTCTAAGATGCGGTAATTCTGTTTAATTCCCTGCTCTCCAGTTTCCCCCTCGTTCTATTAATTAAGCGTCACTAATCCTGAGCAGGGTTGAGTGTACGCCTGTGGTCGTATTTTTCTGGCATGTCACCGTGGTGTGCCGTAATACTACTGAAGGTGTTTTCATATCTCTGGTAAGGAGTTGAGGTTGTCTGTGGCTAAACTTCTCAGCCAGGGTGGTTTCTTCTGGCCTGTTAGGAGCAGGCTGCTCCAGGTGAGACTTGAAGAGGCGACCTGCAGGTATGCTGTGCCTGTTTCGGGACTCTGGCAGAATGTGGCGTCTGGTTAGGCGCCTCTGTGTTTTGGGGCCAAGTCCAGTGTAGGGAGGGAAGTTTCTGCTCCACTTACGCTTTTCCCACAGAGCTGCAGGCCTGATTTTCAGGACATGCTCGCCCGGGGACTTTGGGTTATGACGGTGCTGCCAGACCCAGCTGGGCTTCTATTGCTCCCACAGCTCAGCATGAGGGCTCTCTCCCTCAGGGTGCACCTGCTGATCCCCTGAGTTTCCTGTGGACTGAATGTCACAGGGCTTGGTGCTCCAGGCCCACATGTTTCTGTGCCCATCAGCAGCTCTGGTCCTGGAGGACCCTCGGCCTAGACCCTGGTGACTGACTGCCCACATCCAGGGGCCCATTTCCTTAGGGAGCATTTCAGCTTCCCCAGATCACAGGGCAGCAGCCCCTCGCTGGCCCCTGGCCACTGCCTCTGGCCGAGGGCGTGCTGGCCATGGCCACCCGCGCTTGGCTTCGGCAGTGACTCCTCTGCTATCTGGTTTTTGTAGTCTGTAGCTTTCCTGTCCTCCACTCCCTTCTTTTATTTATTTAGGTTTCTGAAAGCATCTTGGGGAGATTCAGAAACCACAATGAGCCCCACAAGTCCAATTCTATGGTCTGATAAATCTTTAAATGTGGACAGAATAGATCATGCACTAAAGTTTTTATTTTAATACTCCACAATATTCCTAAAGAAACACAGAAACTTCTCTGAATTATCACTGTATCGAGTCTGCCCGTCCAAAGCAAAGTATGTCTCTTTATTTGTTCAAACTTTATTTTTATCTTTCTTGGTAAAATGTTATAGTCTTCTTCCTTGGGTTTTCTGTTATTCTTCATGATATTTTTTTCCTAGACACCTTATATTCTATAGTGTTTTCTAGATGGAATTTCTCTTCCAGTGATTGTGCTGATTATGGCTGGTGTGCAAGACTACTATTGATTTTTATGTATTTATTTAGAATCAACACATTTTTATTATATATTTCCTTGGCTTGAGAAGTTAAAAGATAAAATTGTATTTTAGCAAAAAGATGAAAATCAAACATGCTTATTTATCAAAATGAAATATCAATGGGGAATTAAAAGAAGATGATTTTAAGGATCAATTTCTAAATCAAAAGATCCTTTTTATCATATGGTTTATGTTCATCATCTGCAGGTGAATCACAACTGCCTCAATCAGAGGAACTTAATCAGGATAATTATGTAAGGATTTGATGCACTGGTCTAAAAAGTCTTTGAAGAAACCACATAATTCTTTGTAGTAGCAAGTGACTCTTTGAGTGAGATCTTGTAAATGGCCCCTTTGGAGATGTTCTGAGGAGCTGTCTCTGTTTTATTCTGCTACTGGAATAGGAACAAAAGTTTGCATATTAGAAAAAGAAATTCTTTGGGAAATTCGGTCAGCAGAGTTTTGATTATAATAATCCTGCGACTTAAATAAAAACACATTTCAGACCACACGAGCTGCGTCACCTGCTCAGCCAGCCAAGACCAGAAGGAGGGGAGTGTGCCCAGCACCCAGAGTAGGCGTCAGAGTTCTGTGGAGGCCTGGAGCCGCTGCCCTGCATGTTGCCATCTTGAAGTTCCAGTGGTCTCAGAAAGGGAGAGGAAAGGAAGGTGGACCATGAGGAAATGGAGGCTGGGAGCAGGAATGAGGCGGAGACACGGTGCCTCCCAACTTTGCACACACATCCGGGGGTGAATGCAGTCAGATCGGAAGGAGCCAGACAGCCACAGAAACATGTGGGCAGCTCCTGAAAGAGCAGCTGTCAGCAAATCACTCCCAGGGTTTGGCTTTCAGGGTTCATCTGGAATCCAGAAGCAATTCAAGATGTCCCTGTTGGAATCCTGCCTCCGCTTCACCTGACCTTGGATCCCAGGGCGCATCAACCCTTAGGAATCACAGAGTGCAGAGCCAGTGAGATTCCTCGACTATCAAATGAAAAGTTTAGAAGAGATGAGCCCTGTGGCTCTCCGCAGACCCACACTGGAATTTAGCTATTCAGATTCATTTGTCTTTTTTAGAATTCTTACTTTAAATTTATTTTTTAACTGAAGCATAATAATTTTACATACACAGGGTAACATGTGGTGTTTCAATACATCTATACATTGTGCAGGGTTAAAAGCAGGGTAAACACATATCTGTCCATCAAATATCTATCATTTCTTTATGGCAAAACCATTCAAAATCCTTTCTTCCAACTTTCTGAAATGGTCATAGATACTTGTTATCTCTTGTTCCTTCTTCCCTCGATGGAACTTAGCTCCCACAGACTGGCTTTTTGACCACAGCTCCCCCACTCTCCCAACCCCCTGGGATCCACCGTTCTGCACTTGGATTCTAAGAGATTGACTTTGGGGATGGCACAAGGGGCAGGAGATTGACTTTGGGGATGGCACAAAGGGCGGGAGATTGACTTTGGGGATGGCACAAGGGGCGGGAGATTGACTCTTTGGGTTTGCGCAAGGGAGTGAGCTGCTGAGTTGCATTGTCCTGGTGCCCAGAGTGTCCCACGGAACTTGATTGCTTCAGTTCCATCCACATGGTTGCCGGTGGCAGATTTTCATCCTTCCTGACAGCTGAAAGTGCCACATTTCACTTATTCATTCGCCGTTGGTGTACCGTAGGCTATTCCATTTATCGACTGCTGTGATGAGTGCAGCAGCGGTCACGGGAGTGCAGGGTCTCTTCAACAGGCTGGTTCATCCACTTTAGCTGCCTGTTGAGCATGAACCACCACCGAGGCGTCACGCTAGCAGTCTCAAAAAGTACCCCTGAAAAGGGTGAATTTTATGGTGTATAAGTTAGAGGTCCAGAAGGCCACTTTCTAGAAACAATGAACAGAACAGCGGCCTCATTCTGTGATGCTCACAGGAGGCGAATAAGGATGGACAGTGCTGTGCATCGTGTGGTGGATGGCAGTGGAGCCATGATCAGGGCACAAGGCTGAGCCCTGGGTGGCAGTTGGTGGCCTCTCAAGCATCCCTGTGTCTTAAGCCACACTTGGTCCTCTGTCCTGCCCAAGTGGACTCTGGCTGGTGAAGGAAATGCCAGCCCTCCGGGCAGTTCAGCCTGGCAACGAGAGGCAATTTCCTCCCTCTGCTTCCCTGTCTAGTCCCCCAGGAAAACTGTTCCAGGAAGCCCAGCCTTCGGGAAATCGGAGAAGAGCCCTAAAACGGCCACTCATTACAGCACTAGCAATTATTTCAAATTTTGATTTTCATAATAACTTTTCATGGTTGTGTTGACCAGAGGGAAATTTTATTCCCAAATGTGTCCATGTCAAATATGCCATTATCTTCTGGGGGGAAAAATCAAATGAAAAGGCTTTTAAAAAGAGATAAAGTCAACTCATTGGAAATTAGAAATGAATATTTATTGTCATATCTCTGTCTAGATTAAAACCTTTTATTTCACACCGGTTGCAAGTGTAAATTATTCACATGTTTACATTTCAATGACTTCTGTTCTCTAATGATTCCGTTTTCCAGAGTACATTAGCGGTGAGACAATGAAACGCCTCATCAGCTTGGGGTGTTAAGCAAACAACGAACTTCAACTTTTTAAACAGTGGAAAAAGCACAGAGTGGTCCCCAACAATTCATTTCGTCAGTTTCATGCAACACCCAGATAACGTCCTGGAACAGCGGCAGGCAGAGCCCAGGAGCCAGGCAAGGAGCTGCAGGCTCCACCAGCGGGCACAGGCCACTTCGCAAGTGCGCTCACCCCCACATCATGGCGTGGCAAGATTCAGCTGTCCCAGAAGGCAGAATTGGGGAAGCAAAGATAAAAGGAGTCAAGAGTAACCACACCAAAGTCCTCTGCTCCAGGAGATGAGTCCTTGCCCCTCGAATGGCAGCATTCAAGGTCACCACACCTGTCCTCTCAGGGTATCCTTTTTTTTTCTTCCCTCCCCCCCCCCCTTGTTTTTTTACATTTATTAAGGAGTTGAGTTTTTGTACAATCATAAATGCATATAAAGTAACAACGTGATATGCATTTGCTCCTAAACCAAATTACGCCTACATTGTCCACACTCCAGTCTCTTGATTCTTCTATATTTTACCCCTACAAGTGATAAAAATGCTTAGATTGTGAATTTTTAACATGAGGAAGCTTCATCACCAACAGCAAAAGCTCCTTCTATGTTCCAGGTTTACAGAATATTTTCACAGATGTCAGCCCAGTCAGGACATGTCCTCTTCCTGGACTACCAGGGTCATCGGTGCCCATCTAGAGATAAATGAACTTGAACTTGTGCACTGGAATGGAGGAATTTTGAAAGACCAAGCTACGTCCCCCAAACTCCACCTGGGTGTATTACAGTCCTTCCAACAGCACCAGGCTACCCACACCTGTAGCACTGGCACCCCGGGCCACCTTAGCCTTCGGCTGCTGAGGGACCTCCACTTCCATGGGAATAAGGAGGAGGGCAGTCACTTTGTCACTGCTGGTCTCAAGTGCAGAAATGCTATCTAGAACTTACAGCAGGCGTGTGGTTGAGGAGTTAAGACAAAGTCTATCTTCAAAGTATTCACAGTCCAACAGGGAAAGCAACATGTTCCTGAATACAAGCCAAGGGGAGATGGCTGTGAGTGGGACAGGCTGGGGACAAGAGGGAGACAGGGCGAGCTCTGGAAGTGTCTTCTGGAAAGGTCATGTTGCTGAGGGCGCTGGAGAGGTCTTTGCGGTCTGTCTCAAGTGTCCCTTAGGACATGGCTGCTCAGAGAGGCCGGGAGGGAAGGGGCCTCCCCTCAGGAGGCTGGAGGTCTGGAGGGATGCTGGGCAGGGGCAGGCATCACAGAGAAACACCCGTGGTCTCATCTACATGGTCCACGCATTTTGACCCAAAGGGGTAGAAGAGAAAAAGTGAATGTGGATTGGGCCGGATTCTAATCTTCCTGCTGGCCAGGAGTCAAAAGAGAGGAGGCTGAGCTTTTCAGGGTGGTATTCTAGCAGAATTCCTCCACAATGATGAGTGGCCTGCATTGAATGCGAAAGAACTCGGGATGGGGACACCAACAGGAAAGACCTAATCACAGCAATGTAAGGCGACAGAGGCCTCAGCTGGGGGTGGCAGTGGAGAGAGGAGAGAGACCGCTGTGTGGGCTCCAGGAGGCAGGCAGAGTCTGTGCACAGTGAACTCCAAGATTCCTCCGGGTCCTGGGAATCAACGGCAGAGCTGCTTCTGGGAGCCCTGTGCTGGAGTGACCTCAGGGTGGTGAGGGGCTTGGCACTGGCCGAATGGAGTGATGGGACACTCTGACTCTGAGATGCAATACAACACCGTGTGGCACGGAGCGGAGCTCAAGAGAAGTCAGGTGGTTATCATCGTCTGCACCAAAGTGACACTGAGACCCCAGGAGCAAACAGGAAGTCACTTGAGACCCTAGGAGCAAACAGGAAGTCACCAGGAAGGGTGTAGAGGAGCACCAGGGACCCAAGGGCAGGGTGAGCCAGAGACCCAGGTGAGTGGATTGGCCCATCTGGCTGGAGCAGTGGGAGCAGCGTGGGGACAGAAGGAGGGAAACTTGAGAGCAGCCTTCAACTGCATCAGCCCCAGACACGGGTGCAGACACTGAGTTCAATTTCCAGTCCCCAGATTGACCTGTCCACCTTTTAAATCAAATGGGACATCAGGTGTAGAATAATGCTTACCAGATTCAGAAAAAGTGCTGTCCTTCCTCTGGTGCAATGAGCAAGGTGTTGACTTCCTTGGACACCCATGAAATTAATGTGGCCAAATTAGCTCTGTCCTAGGACATCAGAGGACAATGTCAATACACAGCAGAGTCTTTCAACTTGAAAAGAAAAATCACCTTTTTGAATACAGTTTTCTCTTTTATCCACCAAGATACATTCCAAGACCTCAGGTGGATGAGCTGAGCCCTACATACCCTGTGTTTTTTCCTCTGTATACATTCCTAAGATACAGTTTAATTTATAAACTACATACAGGAAAAGATTTGTAACAGTAATCAATAATAAAGCAATTACAACAATACGCTATGACAAAGTTATTCGAAGTGATGAATTTTTTATTTCTGGAATTTTCCATTTCACATCTTCAAACCACGGATCCCTGTGGTTTACTGAAACTGTGGGAAATGCAGCTGCATACAAGCAGGCCACTGTGGACCTTCTGTGAAAGGTGGTACTACACAGTCTGGGCCAAAACTGTTACAGGGGGAGGACTGGTGGGCTCGGGTGCTCACCTGTGCAATGTGGTGCCAGCCCCAGGAAAGCCCACCATGGGTCCTGCCTGGGTGTGAGTCCTGGGGACCTGTCCCCATTCAGGCCACTGTGTTTCTAGACACAATCACATGTGCTTCTCCTGCTCAAGACCCGCTCGTCCCTCCAGGTCACCAAGAGAAGCCTCTGCTCCAGCCCCCACCTGTTCTGCCACCCCCATCAGGACTGTCCAGCGGGGTACCAGTCCAGAACATTTCTAATGTGCTTGACATTTCCCTGTCACCACCTCTTCAAGTGTCTCTAAAGGACACGCACCCTCAGCTCCCTCCCTGCGGCTTTGACTCAGGAAACCTTCAGCTGTCATCGGGGCCCACCCCGCCGCAGCTCCAGAGCCGCAGCTGTGGTCTTGTTCACACACATGCCCATCTCACGTTATGGAGAAGGATCCTGCGGCAGAGCTCGACCCAGACGCACGGGCCGCTGGTGGGGACAAGACTCCAACCCCGGCTGCAGGGCTCTTCCCCGGAACCCTTCTCTCGTTCTCAGTGGCCAGGATGTTATTTGAACACCGCTATAAGGCGATTCAGAAATTCTTACGAGGAAGTCACAAAGTAGGAACCTCTTGGTGTGCATTTCACAGCGAAGGAATTCGTTATTTTTGGATAAGAGCAATCTCTAAAGATATAACTGGGTCCTAGGGGAATGGTCTTCCATTTCCTTACACTGACCCTTTAAATTAATATAGGGGTCGCCCACAGCAGCTGGCTTGGGAAAAAGACCCCAGATGGTTTTCCATGGCTCTCCCCTGGCTGACCAGTTTGCTCTTCCTTTCTGGTCACCACTCTGCCTTGTGGCTTCTCCCTCAGCTCCTCTTGCTCCTTTCCCAGGGCCATCTTGGTTTTCACCTGGTTCTCCAGAACAGAGACTTCCGTCACTCTCAAAAGTGGCTGGTCTGGGTAAAAAACGAGAAGGACACTGGCTGAGGCTGTGTCACCAAGCGATCAGTGCGTGTTTGTCAAGTACCCGAGGGGCTCATCCAGAGACATCTCCCCTCTGAGATCAGCAGCACCTGCACCCATTTTGCAGGAAGCCCACACCCACCCTCAGAGGGCACAACTGAAGCTCAGCTGCGCACTGGAGCCAACTGAAGCCTCCGTTCGTGGAGTGGGGCCGAGCCCCACCGAGCAGTAGGAGAATCCTCGCCATCCTCACCTCCGCCCATTGCCCCTTGGCAGAACTGCAATTCTGTGTTGCGACTTTGTTGGGCTGCTGCTCATACATGGAACTAGAATGTTTGTTCTCAATTTTGTTTTTCAATTTCTTCCTGTGCTTTCTCATGGCCCACCTTCAACAGAAACAATCTACGCTTAACAAACGGTGTATGCATCCAATTCACAAACGCGTGAATATTGGCCGGGCGAGAAAGGATGGGGCGGCAGGATCTCTTCTGTGTGTGAGAAAGCCCAGACAGCAAGTTTGACAACGATGGTTTCTGAACTACAAATGTGAGCTGCGTGGACAGGAGGCTCGCTTCCGTTTGAGAGGGAGAACGGCTTAGAAAAAGACTCCTGAGAGCCTGAGATGTAAACAGTGGGTAGGAGCCGGCCAGGAACAGAGGGGATGCGATATCCCGAAAGACAAAGCAGCATCTCACCAGAGATAGTGAGACAGGAACAACGTGGGGACCACAGGGGCACCGAGAGGAGAGAGGTGTGGGGCCAAGGTGGTGGCAGGAAGCTGGTCAAGTTCAGGATTTGCCCTGAGAGAGAAAGGGTTTGAGCAGAGCAGGGAGCATCAGATTTTCCTCTGTTAGAGGCCTCTGGCTGCAAGGAGGATGGATGGAGCTGGAAGGGCCTTGGTGGACAGGAGCCATGCTCTGCTGGTGGCCCCAGGGGATGGGATTGCAGAGGCAGCCAACAGGGTGAGGTGCAAGCCTTGTGCCAGCTCACGGCCTGGCTGGCCCCAGCTGGAAGCTTCGTGACCCTGGGTGGAAGTGAACTGGTGCTGAGAGGTGCCTGGGGGAGAAACCAGCTTCCTTTGGACACCTTCAGCCTCAGGTGCCTGTGGGGCCTCCCTGGAGCTGCAGCTGCCTCACAGGCAAGTTGGTCTGGGTTTTGAACACTTCACTCTCCTGTAGACAACAGAAGCCTCGGGCCTGAAGGGATCACTCGGGCCCAAGCACTTCCAACGCAGCCTGCTGCATCAGGGAGAGGGAAAGGGTCCCCAGGAGGAGACAGGGAAGGCCCAGGAAACGGGAGTCCTGGGAAGAGAGGACGGACACTGTGTCCCCTGGCCTTGCCGAGAGACACCTGAGGGATGTGGAGTTATGAATCCAACTGAGGATGGGCCGCGGAAGGCAGATTGGGGCTCCCGCCAGCTGAGGGTGTGGCCCATGAAGGGTGGCTTGTTTTGTCATGATGGGTGTGTGGAGGGGTTGGGGTCCCTTAAATGGGAGCAAGCACCGAGTCCAGTACTGAAAGGATCCAGTGGAGAGCCGAGAGTAGAGCAGAGCATAACTAGGTGCGCTGCCGAGCCGCAGGAGGCGGGGGCCATGGAGCCGTCCCGGGGTTTCCTGACCGGCGGCTGCTACAGCAGAGCCCAGCGCGATGCTAATGGACTTGGGCTGGCGCACCTGGTTGGTCAGCAGCTGCCTCCCAGTACCCTGTCCAGCAGCTCCAGCCGGTAGCTGGGGAAAGGAGAGGCTCTTCCCTGCCCTGCCATCTTCCACTCGGGCCCCTCCTCTGATCGAGGGACAGGACGCTGTTCTTGCCAGTACTCCACTGAACCTCTAAACCTCCGTGTACTCCATTGCTACCTGCCTTGAAAGAAGACCTATTGATGTCTTTATCACTGGGGGAGTGGGGTAACTCTGATGCACGGGGTCTTTTAGAGAATGTTTTTCACTTGTTCGCAAACTTGGGACTACTCTGAAAACATTTAGAGTAATCAGTGCTGCCAAGACTGTCCTCATGACTACATTGCTATCCGTATCACACTCCGTAAGATGCTTTTAAATACCTTATTTAATGCAAGAAAACCTTCTCCAGCTTCTGCTCCTGCCTGTGGCCCTGCCCTTCATCCATAGCCCCAAGGTGCAAACTTGCCCCGGTCAGGTCCAGGCAGAGACCGCCAACAGCAGTCCTGGGGTTGTTCACACTTTGAAAATTTGGTTTGCCTCCACCTTTTCATTGCAATGTGATACAGATTCCTATCACATGTAAATAAATAAGTGCAGGGCAGGATTAGGAGAATAGCCATACCAAACAAACTCGGGGACGATCATTCACGGTGCTTGGGCCATCCAGGCTGGCTCAGGGAGGGCATGAGGGATTTAGACTTGGCTGCAATCATGTGTGGTTGCAAAACACTTCTCTGCTTCCAAGGATGGGTCACTGCCATTACCGTGAAACTAAACAAAAGTTTGGGTCTCTTTTTTCGTTCTGTCTGTACTTTAGAAAACTATTTATGAAACATTTTTCTACATTCAAATACAGTTTAGATATTTAATTCATATCTGTATCACAGTATAAAATATTCCAATCGGTAAATGCAATGCAGAAAGAGAAATATTTTCTTATATATTTATATAAAAATCTTTTTTAAGTTTTCTTTTTTGTACTGAGGATTGAACCCAGGTGCGCTTAACCACTGAGTCACATCCTCAGCCCCCTTTATTTATTTATTTTTTGTTGTTGTTATTTTGAGAGAAGGACTTACTGAGTTGTTGAGGCTGGCCTCAAACTTGTGACCCTCCTGCCTCAGCCTCCTGAGTTGCTGGGATTTTATAGGCATGCACCACCATGCCCAGCTGTGCATCAAACCTTTTTTCAATGAACCAGTTTCAGAATAACTTTTCCAGTTTCCAATGTGCGTTTTAATGTTTCTATACAGACATTTATGCTCTTGATCCCGACCATTCAGCTGAGCTGTACAATGTCTGGAGCGTCTGGAGCCGAGGACCGTTTCCTTTCTGTCATTTTGTGTTGTTTTGCTGTTTTGCAGATGGAGTAGGAGGTCTGGGCTGTGTTTGGTCAACTGATAGAATTTAGCATAATTTGATGGAATGCAGCCCCAACTGCTAGACTCTTCTGCATGTGTGACTCTTTGCTCCACAGAGGCAGGGCTTGCTAAGGAGCCAAGCAGGCTCCTGCAGAGGCTGAGCCTCCTCCCGCCGCCCTCACTCCTCTCTTCCTGGAACTGAGCACATTTACCGTGCACAAGGACTAAAGCAACATTTTCCTCTCTCACGCGCGCACTAGCATTTTAATTTAGAGGAGTCTTGAAAAACATGAAGCAGCGGGGTTTTGGCATGCTCTTCAGAATGCACAGAAATAAATCTTTTCCAGCAAATCTCCAAGGGTTTCAGGCAAAACTTTGTGAATGCCAGAGCAGAAAACTAAAAACAATTTCGGGTTTGTTTGTTGAGCCAAAAAAGTAGACATCGTGTCCAAAGCACAACTTAAAGCATTATTTTTTGTAGTAAAGAATTTAGCAATGTGCGTTTGCAGCTCAGTTTCCCAGGCATGCTCTGCTCCCCCACTCTTCAGCCCTCCACAGAGGGAGCCAAACAGGGCGGACTGCGGTGGAGTTGTCTCCGTAGGAGCCTCGCAGCCTGGAGCGGTGGACCTTGCCTCTGGGCGCTCAGGTTCTCTATGAAGTGGTGAAATCCATGAAGGCAACAGCACGGCCCGGTCTTGTCTTTCCCCAAAGCCTTGTGAACTCTTCCTTCTTGCTGCCAGGGTTAAACCCTCGCACAGTGCACGGCACATAGCACATGCTCAGCAATACACCAGGCAGCAGACAGAAACGCCGGAAACGCAGAAGTGTGCTTGACTTTGTAACCGACCCACTTCTCCTGTTGATTAAAAAGTGTACACGCATTACACAAAGAATTCTTCACTGTGAAAGGAGGATGAGGAAACAGAACTCTGCGGTCTCCCTCCAGCCCCAGGAGGCACCTTGCCTTCCTTCTTGTCCAGTGTCCCTGGATCTCACTTCCCCCTCTCTGGCTCTCTGGCCAGCAAAGCTGCAGCCTCCTGTGAACTCTGATCTGCACCGAGCAGGGATTCCTTCTCGTCCTTCACTGCCAAGTGTAAGGTACCAGGTGCCAGGGCTCCACCTGGAAGTCACTCGGCAAATAACCCGCCAGGCAAACAGCCCCATGTCCTCATCTTCCAGTGGGCTGGCCAACGCTGTGGGTGGAAGTTCTCAAACAGGCCCAGCAACCCCGCTTGCCCTTCCGCCATAGCTTCCGGAGGGCGAGAGTGCGAATGCACATGCCTGGATGGCTCTGCGTGGTTCCCACGGTGGTTCGCTAGAGCACAGTGGGCCTGTGTGCTTCCTGTGGGCCATGCGGGTCTCTATTGGACCATATGGTTTCCTGCCAAGAGCCTCCAGGGCTGGACAGAGCCACTCTGAAACCTCCACACCTCATGTCCTCTAATTACCTTTGTTTCCCCCTCAAATACAAGTAAAACTGACTGTAAGAACACTTGGCAGTGGCTGCAGTCATTCTTCTTACCCCAATTCCATCATTTCCACTAACCTGCAGCCAAGATAGGCTTGGCAGTCTAAGGAGAAACACCTCACAGGACCAAGAGACTGCTTCGTTCCAAGTGCACGGCTTGGATGAACCTTGATGGCAGCTCAGAGAGTCCCTCCCTCTCCCATCATGCCAAGCACATTCTGCGTTCAGGACGCACCAGCGTGGAGTTGGCTCAGTCATCCACCACGCTGCCTCTGCCACAGAGCTGTTCACCCTGTCTTACCCTCCCTCCACACACATCGCCAGCTTAACCCACACCAACTGCAGATCCCAACCCAGGGCCTCGTGCCTACATCACACCTACTCAAGGCCAAGGTCACAGGCTCTTGAGGAATCAGCCATTTCTGTTGTTTCCTCATTTATAAGCGCACCAGTGCTACTGTGATGATTTGGCCCACGTCTATCAGCAGAGTCTCAGGGTTCTGTGGGATCAGAGCAAGGCTTGTGTTTGTCCACCCACGGATACTCACGCACCTGTTGAATTAATGCGAGTTGGAGCAATCGTTGGTGCACAGCAGGATACCTCAGAAGCTACTCTGAGTTCCAGCAGGCTCACTCTCTGACTCACCACAATAAATTCCATGCACTCCCTTCTCTCTTCAGGCTGCCAACCCCCTTCCTGCACACTCTCCCTCCCAGGTGGCCCCACCAGATGCTTCATGAAGCCTGCAAGAGAGAAACCCACACTCTGCCAGCTTCCACCACCCACCCTGTCAACAGATAGGTCTGCTCCCATCTCATCCTCAAAACAGATGGGAAAAAAGCAGCAAGATGACAGTCCTAAATCCAACCAGGTAAGTTTACATTAAACGTAAATGGGCTAAACCCCAAGTAGACGGTGTTTCCACGAGAGCTAGCTGCGCACGTCGAAAGCAGCGCACGATAAAGAAAACAAAATACAAGTGGGAAACATAGGCCACTCAAGAAATAAACACGAGAAGGAGAGCCAACTGCATGAAACAAGACATCCACCACCCACAGCAACACTGACTTTAAGTCCCTGACAGATTCAAAAGCACATTTCATGAGATAGAAGACACAGCAACCATAAATGTGCACATTCTCAACAAAAGTACTCTGGAATGCATGGAAAACACCAACAGAGAATGGGAGAAAAGTGCAGATCGTCAACAACCTGCTGTAAGGGAGCCGGGCACGGTAAGGTGGGGGAGTGCGCGTGTCACGGTTGACGCGTACGGGAGCACACTCACATCAGCAGGCCCTAAGACTGCACTGAGAATGTCCCCTGAAGCCCAATGATGGGGAGAAACCACTCCGTAAATAAGAGAAGACTGAGATCCACAGAGTAGACATTTCAACCACCGCAGGATCACATTTGAAATGTAGAACAATAAACTATTTTTTAAACACTCCAATAATTTGGAAATTGAACAGATTACCTGTGTGTCGACTATGGGTCAAGAAAAACATTAAAAAGGAAATTATAAATACTTCAAACTAAACGATAATGAAAATACAAGTTATTCAATTGTGTTTGACGCAAAGCTGACATGAAGAAGAAATGCATGCTTTACGCACGGATCTCAGAGAGAAAACAGGAATCCGTGTTCCTATGTTAAAATTCTAGAAAATGTCAAGTAATCTAAAATTGAAGTGAGTTAAATGAAGAAAATTTTAAAAGAGCAAAAAATTAATAAAATAGAATATGGATAACTGTACTTTGAATAGATTAGTGAAATTTATAAACCTATCAAAAGATTAATCAAGAGAGGAAAAGAAAAAACAATTTATCCATTTTAAGAAAAAACAGATGATATGACAAAAGTCCTACAGACATCGATAGAAAATAAGGAAGTGACATGGACAATTTTTTTTGCCGATACCAAGACTGACATGAAATGGAAGAGAAATTCTAAAGAGTCTATTTCAGCCAAGTGAATTGGATTTGTGCGGGTAAAACTTTCAAAAAAACGCTTCAAGCAAGGTGAATTGTGGACCAGCATTCCTCCCTAATAATTATGCAAAAACTTTTAACAAAATTTTTGCAAGTTGAACATGAAATTGCATAAATGAATAATACATTACAGCCTAATGGGGCTTAGCCCAGAAAGGGAAGGTTGATTTAACATTTGGAAATCAATCAAACGTAATTTACCATATTCACTGGCTAAACAAGAGAAATTAAAATCATCTCAAGGTCATAGAACAAAATTTGACATATTGTTGATAAAAACTCTCAGCAAGCAAGGAACTAAGGCAACCTTTCTCCCCCTGCCACCCTGCCTGAGGAAAGAGCCATGCTGCACCTAACTTCATCCCAATGACGAAAAACCACAGGGTCCCCTGTGACCAGGAGACAGCAGAGCACTTCCTCTGTCAACTCTGTTCAGGATTTTGTAACCAGTGAAATCAAACGGAAAAGGAAGTTAAAGGTGTGCAGATTGGAAAGGAAGAAATAAAACCCAGGTTTGTTTTGGGTGACAACACTGATCATGTTGGAAGACCCTATTTTAAAATGACACCAGAACTAATAATTTTCTTCAGCAAAGTTTCAGTATCCAAGATCAATATAAGAAAATCAGTTCTATTCTGTATGCCAGCAAGAAACAATTGTAAATTGGGCAAAAGAGTTTCACAGACACATCACCAAAGAAGATGCATGGAATTTGGGCAGTTACGCACATTAAAAGACTCTCAGCAGCATTTAGCATTAGGGAAATGTAAATTCAAACTGCGGTGATTTACTGCCACACACCAGTGGCTGAAAGGCTGAGCCCATCAAACAAATGTCGGCAAGTATGAGGAACAGGGACCCCCCTGCTATGGAGGGTGTGGCAACGGCACAGCCCCTGGAACACAGGTGGGCGATTTCTTAAGAAGTAAATGTCCGCCTATCATATGACCTGGTCATCCTCCCTGTAGAGATGAAAATGCACGTCCTTAGAGTCCAAGCACATTGAGGTGACCGTTTATCTGCAGTAACCACACCGGAAATGACCCAGATATCCAGACATCTAGCAACAGGTGGATGCAAACCCTGAGTGCAGTGCAGCAATTCAGAGGAATGAACCTTAGCTACCACAGTAATGCGGATGAATTATTGCACCATGGACAAGCGGCCAGATGAAGAGGGATGTGCACGTAGGATTCCACAGGTGCAGCTTCAGGAAAGGCAGACGAACGCCCAGGAAGGAAAGCAGGGACAGGAGGAAGAGGGAGAGAGGATTACCAGGGCCATCAAGACAACCGGGAAGGATTCCTAAGTGTTGTCCTGGTCGCGGTGATGGGTTCACCTGTGCACGAGTCAGTTTTTAAATTTCAACATACACGGTTTGTTTTACATCGGTTACTCCTGCAAAAGGCTCCTTTTAAGCAATTACTGTATTAGCAGCAGCAATTACAAATTGGAATTTAAAAATAATTTCACTTATAATGATAAAAGGCACAAAGAAACCATCATTACAACCAAATTTTGCTGTGAGAAAATTTCAAAAGATGCAGATAGAGACAATGTCCATTTATCAGGAGGCTCAGTGATGTAAAGCCATGTCCCCTGGAAGTCACTTGCTCATTTCAGGCCACCCTTCTCCGTGTCTCACAGCCATTATGTTTAAGTTGAGAAACTGAATCTAAAATTTAAGTAGAAATGCAAAGACCCTCCAAAACCCAAAAGAGTACTGAGAAAGCAAAGTGAGCCTCTGAGGACCTCACTACCTGACCCCAAGAACTGCTGCAAAACTGCAGCCATGCAGGCGCATAGATCGTCGCAGGGTAGGAAAACAGACCAAGGGGCTGGTAGCATGCACCTGTAATCCTAGCAGATCAGGAGGCTGAGACAGGAGGATCACAAGTTTGAGGACAGCCTCAGCAACTTAGCAAGACCCTAAGTAACTTAAAAGCACTAGGGAAGTGGCTCAGTTGAGGAGCCACCCTGGGTTCAATCCCCAGTGCCAAGGGAAAAAAAAGAAGAACAGATCAAGGGAACAGGAAATGGAAACTGAACATACTCACAGGGTCCGGTGATTTTTTTTTTTTTTTTTGAGAGAAGGACAGTGAGAGAGAAAGAGAGAGACAGAGAGAATCAATTTTTATTGAGTTTTTCACATGGCTTTTGCTGCTCTGACACTTAGCTGTGTATGTGGGTGCAGGGGCCTGAACCCATGTACCCACACGTGCCAGGCAAGCACCGTAACTGCCAAGCCAACGCTCCAGCCCCCTGGGTCCAGTGATTTTTAACAAAGACACCATACAATTCAGAAGGGAAATTAAATTCAGCAATCACTACTGGAGCAGCTGACATCCATATGGGAAAATAAAATTATCTTTAGTCCCTAAAACACCCCATAGCATAAAAATCACTGCAAGATGGACCATAGAGCTCCAAGCAGAAGCCAAGTCTACAAAGCTTTTAGACGAAACTACAGGAAGATAATGTTGGCACCTAGACACAGGTGAAGGTTTATCAGAACACAGACAGGACAGACACAAAGAAAATACGGCAACCTACACTTCCCTAAACTGAAAACCACTGCTCATCAAAAGACAGGATTGTGATAACTTGACAAGCCACAAGTATTTGCAAAACATTTGCGTGACAGGAGATTCACTTCCAAAATGCACAGTGACTCCTACAACTCAGTGACACACAGAGGGCCCAACTAAATTAAAATGTGGGCAAAATATTGAGCAGGCATTTCTCAAATGCTGCAAAGGATCAATGACCACAGGAACTGGCATGTGGCACCACTGGTCCCCAGGGAAGTGAGAATCGGGAGTCCCCGTGTGCCATCACTACCCAGGAGACTGCTGAAGATAAGACTGAGGAAACCAAATGTCGGCAAAGAACAGAGCCACGGCCTGAACTTCTGTCCACACTGAGCAAAATGTAGGTGGAAAAGGACTGACTGGTACACACAGGGAACCACACACTCCTTCTGGGTGCTTCCCTAACATTTGTGCAAATGAAGTGCACAAGAATTCCACACCAGCTTGTCACCAAGGGGGCATGATCTGCAGATGTCCAGGCAGCTGCAGACCTGCAGGGAGGGGCTCCTAGAGGGACAACAGGGCAGACAGAGTGGACCCAAAGGGACGCACCCACATGACTCCACTTGTGGGAACTTCAGGGGCAGGCAGGACTAACCTGAGCAGAAAAAGGTCAAGAGGGTGGCAGCATGCACGTGTCCGGGTCCTGGTGGAGGCAGTGGCTGCCTGGCAGAGGACACAGTGAGCCTTGCACTGGGGATGTGAAGGACATGATGCCGGCAGCTGTCAAAACCCTACAGCCCACATGGATGCATTTCGACGCGTGTGAGTCCCTACTTAAAAGAACTGTGAGTCGTGGAAACCGTAACAGAGGCACAGTGGCCCTCGGGTGGCAGAGCGTTCGCCATCATCAAGGCCGAACCCTGGGTGCATCATGGTCCCTTATGCTACCCTGCCTTTTGCGTGTCTGAAATCACCCATAACAAAATTGTTCTCAGACTCTTAGGAAGAAATTCCAGTTGCCTCTTCCCTCCGGTGGCAATGCTGAAAGCAGTTCATGGCTCATCAGCGGGGCATTTCTCAGACCTCATCGCGCCACTCGCGGCTGTACAGAGAGAAAAGCTGCACTTCCCCACAAAGAGCAGACGCGCTTAACAGAGCCCAGCCCACGCGAGACCCAGCTACTGGGGCTCTTGGAGCAGGGGTGGGCTCGGGCTGTGGCTCTGCCCCTGGCTTTGGGCAAGCTGGCCATTTGAAGTCACAGAGAGAACTGCATGTGACGATGAGTGTGAAACGATTGCGCGAGGAAAGCAAAGTTCGACGTTATCAACTGGGGAGTCTAACTCGTTATAAAGATCACCTGAAGAAATGGTCGTCCACAAACTGGTGCACTTTAGAAAATTTGGGTCCTGTGTGGAATCATTCAGAATGGACACACATCCTGCTGGCCACCCACAAAGCCACGAGCTTATGGAGGGAAAGAGGGAGTTCCGCACGCTAGCACTGGAGAGAAATAGCGAAGTTTTTTTGTTTTGTTTTGTTTTGTTTTGTTTTGTTTTGTTTTGTTTTTAACCTGTGCTTGGCCTAAATATGTGGATAGGGACAAGAGTTAATTTTATTGTTGAAATTCCTGCAGGAAAAATAATCATGTTAGTGAGAGCCTAAATCTAGTCCCGACTTCCTTTCCCTGTTGAAATAGGTTCTCTGTTATGAGGATTTTCATAAACAGCTTTTTGGAGAATGAAGTCACCCTAGCCTGGGAGAGGAGAACACATGTGAATCAGATCGACCAGGACAGAAGCAGTGGCCTGGTTGCCTGGTGGCATCAGCATGGCTTCCATGCAGGTGGCTCACTGGAAGAAGACGAAACCCAGGCATGCATCTGGTAGCTATTCAATAACTGGAACTAGGTATCTGACCAGGACAGAATACGAAGATCATGCTCTGTGTGCTGCGTAAACAGGGCCACCTGTGGGGACACGTGTGTCTCTGAGCTGGCCTGCCCGAGTGCTCACCACCCTGATGGGAGTTTCCCCATGGCCAGGAGGGAAGGGAGTTCAGGACCAGGTAGAACTCGGGCATGTGGCCTCAACCCCACTCCCTAAAGCTGGCAGAAAGGAGACCAGAGCCAGTGCCTGCCTGGGAGAAAGGTGTTCAGCATTCACAAAGCTGCAAGCCCTCGTCCCTGATGGACACGGACTGGGCGAGGCGATCCGCAATTAAACCAGCGAGCACCGGCCCTGGGGCTCTGAGCCCAGCCCAGCTTGTCTAGAAATTCACTTTTCCAATCTAGTGCTAACAAGTAAAGAGATTTATAAATGGAGATGTCAAAACAATTGTAAAGGAAAATGTCAAACGGAAATTCAGATAATTCAGCCCGTTTGGTGGGAGTTCTAAAGCTACGGATAATGTGACCAAAGCAAAGGGGCTGGAGCCCAGTGGCCCTCGCCACCAGGAGTCATTACCGCAATTCCACATCCACCACTCACCTGTGATGGCTCGTCACAGAAGGGATAGCTGACTCGCAGCAGGGCCCTCGGGGTCTACACAGTCCGTGCCCAGCATCACGCAACGTGGTCTGAACCATCAGAATGTCCGTACATGCCAGGACAGATGGCACGTGCTCTGATCAAAGACGTCACAGAGAGACACGAGCAGGGCAGGCGAGGAAGCAGGCCTCAGAGAAGGGCTGATGGCAGTCACCTCCTAATGAGAAGGTCATGTGACTGCAGAGAAATACCAAAAATAGCTGTGCAGAAAGAGCCCGGAAGGAAATCACAGCCGTGGTGGCTGAAGGGAGGACAACTGGGAGCTTCTAATTCTCCAAGTGTGTCAAGCAGCAGTTAATAGCCACCAAGAGTGCCAGACCTTCACCTACCCTGGTGACGGCTCCTGAGGCACCTGCCGTCCCCCGAGGTCACTCCAGATGAGAAATTCAACACCAGGCACAGGTCAGGCGCTCGTACCAGGTACAGGAGCAGCAGTCAATGTGACTTTAGCCCAGTGTGTGGTCACAGGGGTCTCAGGGTGGAAACTCCCCTAAGATATGCAAACAGAGGGGACTATAGTCAAATTTAGCCACCTCCACAGTTCTCAGCCGTATGCTGATTGCAATGTGCCAGTGCAATGTGCAATGTGCCACCTGGACTGGCCCTGCGGCTCCTCTGTGAAGCACAACACTGACACTCAAGGGAGAGGTGCACACACGGCCCCCGAATGATGTTTCTACCCTTCCCTCAATGAGCAGGCACTGCACCCGTCCTGGGGTGGGGGTGGACACAGACAGAGAAAGGGGCTGTTATGCCAGGCTCCAAGAATCCACCCTACTGAGGGTGACAGATGGCAATAAATATAGCAAAGAAAGAAAAAGAGCCATAACGGAGTGGTAGGATCCAGCAAGCTGGAAAGATGGGATGGCCAGCCCTAGGTGCAGAGGCCACAGTGCCCTGCCTCCTGTCGGCTGAAGGCCTGGCTGCTCGTCAGCTTCTAAAGCAAGCTCACAACAGGCAAGTCGAGCCGAGCCGTGACCCAAGCGAGAAACACAATTCGAACTGTATTCTGGAAAGGTGCAATCGTTTTATATAAACAAACCTAGTGATCATAAATACGTGTACATACACAGATGTTAAAAACGTTCAGGATGCACTCGTACAATTAACCCTCTGAGAATACATATTTTTACCAGAATATAATATTGAGATTGGAATAGTGAATGAAGGGGACATTGGGTGATGATTATCAGTGACTACCTAGCAACTCATCTCACAAATGGTGATGCTTTCAAAAATATTTCCATTATTTGATGGTAAGGTATGTCTTGTGTCGGGTACTCCCAGTCCCACTAAATCCGAAGAAAGGGAGGAGCCAATGGTGGTGACAAAATTAAATGTAAAAAGCAGAAAACAGCCCCAGAGTCGAAAGCCAGGGAACTGCCCTAAGCAGATGCACTGCCTGAGAGGCTAGGGTGGGGCAGGGCAGGGCGTGCTGTGCTCCCATGGACCCACATGTGATCGGGAGCCACACTTGGAGACAGACATCAAGGTAGGAGCTCAAGAGCTGGGCTTGGAATCCAAAACAGCCCCTATCTTCATCTTCATTTCATCTCTGCATAAATGCATGGGAGGACCAGCCCAATCACCTGTGTGGGGACCGGGAGCAGCTCAGTCACCAGTGGGGAGGACCAGAGCCAGCTCAATCACCTGTGGGGGGACCAGAGCCAGCTCAGTCTCCAGTGGGGAGGACCAGAGCCAGCTCAATCACCTGTAAGGACCAGGACCAGCTCAATCACCTGTGGGGGGACAAGGAGCAGCTCGATCACCTTCAGAGAGGACCAGAGCCAACTCAGTCACCAATGGGGAGGACCAGAGCCAGCTCAATCACCGGTGGGAAGGACCAGGACCAGCTCAATCACCTGTGGGGGGACAAGGAGCAGCTCGATCACCTTCAGAGAGGACCAAAGCCAGCTCAGTCACCTATGGGTAGGACCAGACTCAGCTCGGTCACCAGTGGGGAGGACCAGAACCAGCTCAGTCACCTGTGGCCTCATGGATGGAGCCTGGTCAAGGGGAAGAAGGGAAAGGAAGGGCCTTCTGCTCTGCTGTGCCCAGGAAGTAGAGTGGCACCCTGAGGAGACATCCACACCCAATGTTCCCTGCTTCATTGTTCCCAGTGGCCGAGAGAGGGAAAGAGCTCAGTGCTGGGGCAGATGAATAGATAGAAAAAAATGAGTGTGGACAGAGATTGACAGCCTTGGAAGAAGAGTAATCCTGCCATCTGCAACAACATGGAGACCTGGCAGACCACATTATGCTAAGCAAATAAGCCGGAGATACTTTCGTGCAGGATTCTTTGGATGTCAGACTCGTAGAAACAGAGTCGAACTGTTAGGCGAGGGGAGGCAAGTGGCTTCAGGGCCCTGGCTCCGTGGCAGCCCAAGATGACCTGCTGAGCGTCCCTTGCCACACAGGAGGGAAGAGTGCCCAAGTAAGGTGACAGATGTGTCGAGTGGCTGGATGTGGTGGCCGTTTCAGAACATGTTCCAAAGCCTCTGCTCGTGAACCTTGACTATATGCTGCTGTTGTTGTCAAGGAAGAACGAAAGCCCAGTGTTGCTGACAGCCATGTCTGAATGCGTGGAGACGCCCTGGCCACCGTGGAATATCAAGTTCCGGTGTTCTTCTCACTTCAGAACGGAGGCGGAGAAATGACTCCCTGATGAGGAAAAGCCCCTGGTGCTCCACAGCTTTGCAACACATTTCTGGACAAGGTTTCAGTGGTGAGAGTTTAGGAGAGATAGTAAAGCGGCTAGGTAGTCAGGACCATGGGCCCCATTCAACCACACCTGGACGTTAGAGAGTGATTGACGCGTGCTCAGGGCCTCCGTACGCAAAGAGACCATGAGGCTCAGCTGTGGGAGCAACGCCTTTGTCCCAGAGGTGGGAAAACTAAGAAGTGGGGGTGTACACAGGCGGAAACAGTAAGAATTTGCAACCTGGTTTACATGAACTTTAACCAATCGTGTTGGTGCCTTTCTCAATGCCTGCTTTACATGAATCTTAATCAAGGCTCAAACCCAAACCAATATAACCCCTGGCCCAACCCCCATTAGACGGTGTCCTGCTTCCAGGTGCCCCTCTGCCTTGTGGAGTCTCTGCTCTCCTTCCTTAAATAAATCCCACTCCTTTTATTCCTCCTTCCATGGTTGTCTGTGGATTTTATTCTTCAATTTCACAAGACAAGAGCCCAGAAGATGCACCAAATTCCCAGGGTGAATTTCCACCACCCCAAGAGCTGTATCGCACCGCTCAACAGGAATGAGGGCAGGGGAGGGACCCAGCTCTTAGCTGGGCAGCTGCTAACACTCTTTTGCAACTCCAGAAACCTGCAGCCAGACCAAATTCCCAGTTTTAACTGGAAATAGCTGCAAACACTAGAAATGGGCTATTTTGGCTCCTAGAATCTGTAGTGGACCCAGACTCCATTTTCCAGCAGGAGCGGAGAATCCAGACTCATCTCAAAACCCCCGCATCAGTGGGACCTGACAGCAAAGGACTGAACCCTCCCTGCCCATGGTCCCAGGACAGTGACAAGTCAAAAGCCAGCTGACCCTTCTGCTGCCCAGCTCGCAGCACAGCCCCGGCAGAGAGCTCAGCAGCTCCTTGCTAGGGTGGTCATCACCTTTCATTTAAAATTTCCCCTATGCCCAGGTCTGTGCTGAGCACTTAGAATGTCCCTTTATTTATCCTCGGAACCCGTGACATAGCTACTAGCATCTACATTCCAGATGAAAAGCCAGGGTTAGCATTTAACTCGCTGCCTTGAACACGGTTATAGCTTAAAACACAGCTAGTGTCATTGGTCATTCTTTCCAAAGCCTGCACAATCAGCACAGAGCGACCTGGGAACTGGCCCCGGGACTGTTTCGTCACAAGTGCATTAATGAACCGAAGGAGGGAGGGGTGAAGACAACACACCCGGAGTTGACTTTTACTAAAACGAAAAAGGGAAAGCCGGGAGAATAATGTTGACCACGATATCCAGAGGTGCAGAACAGGTTTCACCGCTTCCCTGTGCCCAGCACCGCGCCTGAGCTGAGGAGCAGCTGGAGGAAGTGTGGGTTCTTCCTGGAACAGCGCAGGGAGCAGAATTGCTCCCCACAGACTGGCGAAGAACAGCACACCTTCTCCAGAAGGTAGACTTCCGTTCAAGGTCAGAGCTTTGACTTGTCCCTAGATGACACAGTGAAGTTGAGCCTGTGCTGCTAATGACCTGAGCAAGCCAGTGAACATCCCAGCCAGCTGTGGAAAGCAGGAGCTTTCCAGCTCTTGTGCAGTGCCCCAGAGAGCAGGTCTGCAAGCCATCGGCCAGCCTCCCCCTTGCCTGCGAGACCCAGGGGCCAAGAACTGTGAGGACGTCTGCTGTGGGATGGAGAGGAAGGCTCTCAGAAAGGTGTTGCTTTCAGACCTGGCTGGGTGGTCCCCTCCCAGTTCTTCCCACCTGGAAATCAGGTGGTTCAGGAAACTGGCAGCACCCAACTACCAGTAATGCTCTGCGACTGGAAGACAGAAACAGAGGAAGGTTCAAGTGCCCTTGTGACCTTGGCAGCTCAACTCTTCATGGATGTGAGGCAAATGGCTTTCTTGCGTATGTCACTTGGGCGTGTGTGCTTTCCCAGCTGATGGGCCATCCACCTGTACACACAGGGACGTCCTCCTGGCTGAATGTGACTAGTCCTCTGTTAATAAGCTATGCAATTGTCACTTTCCTGTGCCATTGACACAGCAAGGGGAAAGGCAAGCATCCCCACAGAAGGACCACAGGCCCACACTGCCCTCGAACAGTGACCGGGCACCAGCTCTTGCTGAGATCCAGGCAGCAAGCCCTGTAGGTTTAAGCCTTAAGTTTCAAGTATTCTCTGCTCCCCTGTTTAGATTACAAATGTGTCTCAAAATCTGAACTATGGTAAGACATAATTGTGCCACTGCGAAAATTTTAGGCAATATATCATTTGTATCTTTAGCATCTTTTTAACTTCCTGTCATTCTGAAGATTTTTAAGTTAGCATCTGCAGCAGAACACCATTATTACCAACAAAAGCAGCTTAACGTGATGACACACTCTCCTCCCCATAGCCCTAACATGCACACCCTGCCTTCTCAGGTATAAATCACACAGAGGGCTGGAGCGGTGGCTCAGCTGTTAAGGCGCTTGCCTGGCACGCACAAGGACGCGAGTTCAAACCCCAGCACCACATACACAACAAAGTGTTGGAGCAACGAAAGTCACATGAAAAACTAAATAAAATTGATTCTCTCTCTCTCTCTCTCTCTCACTGTCCCTCTTTCTTTAAAAAAAAAAATCACACAGAGGCCACTGTTATTGATAAGTGCTGGGTGGAGCATGAGGAAAGGGAAGAAAATCAGTGGAGCCGTGCATAATTTTTATAGAGAAACACAAGAAGGGGGGAGCAGAAAAGGCTTTAGTGCCTTTATGATTCCATCATGAGAATATAATAATATTAAAAACAAATTCAGTAGCTCAATTTAAACGTGCTTTAGAAGCAGTAAGAAAACAAAGATGTGCAAAATTTTAAAATGGAGAATAAATTGGAGAAACTGTACAAGAAAAGGATGGAAAGGATACAGACTGTCAAAAGATTCAGAGAGAAAGACCTAGGTTCACAGAATAGAGAAGAGAGGTCTAATCTCCAACAACCGAGATCCCAGAAGAAAATCATTCAGGGTACATTCTCTCACTCTAAAAGGAATAATTTAGAAATAAATAACAAAAATATAACCAGAAAATCCACAAAATTTTTGGAAATTCAACAATATACTTCCAAATAACCTATGGAACAAAGAGCAAATTATAATGGCAATTAGAAAATATTTTGTATCGAACGATAACAAAATATAACACAGTAGAATTTATGGGATGCAACTAAAGCTGTGCTTAGAGGGAAAATCATAGCCTTAAAAGCTTGTATAAGGGAATTGCAAGGCTTAAAATCAATGATTGAAATATATCTTAGGAAGTTAAAAAAAAAGAGCAAATTAACTCCAAGTAAAATAAAAGAAAATAAATTAAGAAAAGCATTTTGAGATGTAAAACCAATCAACAAAAAGAAAAGAAAGCCAACAGAGGTTCTATTAAAATTTAAGTAAATTGACATATTATTCAAAGGACTGCTCCAGAAAAGACAGAGACAGAGAGAGAGAGAGAGAGAGGGGAAAGAAACAGATTATCAATAAGAAGTCAAAATGAGACCTCACCACAGAAGCTGCAGGCATTTGGAGGGTAATGTTCCAAATAATTTCTTGCAGATTAAATTGGAAATTATGAAATGGCAAATTCCTACAAAAGCACAGCCTAGAGAACTGATAAAATCCCTAGAGAACATTTCAAAAATCCCACATTTATTACAGACATTCAATTGGTCATTTAAATTCCTCACCCTTTCTCCACCCACCCCACACACTCACAGATCTCCAAGTCCAGATGGTTCTGTTAAGTCCTTCTTCTAAGTATTTTTGCAAAAAATTGTGCAAATTTTACAGAAATCTTTCCTAGGCCTAGAAAAAGGTGAAGCACTTCCCAACTCATTTTACGAGATGACTTTACTTGTACCCTGACAAAGAAGGGCATTGATGGAGAAGAGAAACTACAAGCCCAGTGTCCCTCAGAGCACAGATGCAAAAGTTCTAAATAATGCTCTGTCACCAATAGTCCAAGGGCCAAAAGGAAAGTGTGCTTAGCCCAGGTGGGGTTTACCTCAAGACTGCATGGTATTTTGACAGTAAGAACATCAATGAAGGTGGGTCAGCTGCCACTTCCCTGCTCTTCCTGACGTCCTGCTCCATGTATTTGAAGGAGCAGGGAAGGCGTCTATGCAAGAGGCTGGACCAGGAAGTGAGAGGAGGAGGAGAGTGAGGAGGGCTCTATGCTGGGGACGGCAGGTGGCAGGAATGAGGGATCAGTTCTGCCAAGTGAACTGAGCAGTCGAAGAGACAAGGTAACACAAACCATGATTTTCCCTGGCCTGGAGAAGAGAATTACAAAGATGGAAAGGGAGAAAGTGAAGAGGACTGTGATGTTGGATCAGAATGGGTCTTATCAGGGTCAACTGGTGTTTTCCATAGAGATTAGGTGACAGATATAGACGGACATGTGTGATAGATGTATAGACAGACACATAGATACACAGATTAAAATAACTACAGATGCACGTGAATCACGTATACATGCTTGTGCATGTATGCATACATAGACGCACGTGCATGTGTGAGAGTGTCAGTGTGTGTGCTTGTAGACAGTCTTCAACACGCAGGTGTTGCCTAGCTCAGCCTGAGAGGTGCTGGGGTCAGCAACGCCCCAAGAGTAATGAGCACTCCCAGTTCCAGACCTTAGGTTCTAAACACCAGTTTCTATGGAAAGAAAGGAAGGGTCCCTAGGAAAACAGCTTATTCCAGGTCTGGACCAGGAAAAGCAACTCTCACTCGGACAGCAGGAAGGTGCTCTGCTCGGTAAGAGAGGGCTGTGCCAACAGACATCCAGCCAGCTGGAGTGAGCTCCCCTGGGGCAATTGGAGCTTTGAGGTGAGATGATAACAACACAGTGTGCCCTACTCAGAGGAGTGGGAAGCATGAGTCGCTTCAGAACCTAATGAAGTAATTAGTTTAAAACTTGATGAGGATCAGGGTAACAGAGCTTCCAAATGCCTCCCTACAAAAGGCTTACTAATTACAAAGGAGAACAAACAAGTTGGTAGTGGAGAAACCTGGCAGACACCACCTTAATCAGTAATCAAAGTAAACATCACTAATAGGGACACAGGAAGCAAATCAGGTCCTTGCAGGACCTGACGGGGGCAAGGGAGGGAAGCACACAGCAGGGCTGCCCTCACACCCCAACTAGGCAGCAGGCAAGTCCAGGTTGGGGACACACCACAGAATGCATGGCCTGTGATCCTCGAACATGTCAAAGTCATGAAGCCCAGGAAGACCGAGGAGCTGCTCCAGGCAAAAGGAAGTAGAAAGACACGCGAGGAAACTCGGCACTGGGGCCGCTAGGGCCATCCAACTTCCCACCTGGCGGAAACAAACCGCAAACCTGAACGCAGCGTGAGGCTCCGATGGCTTCGTGCACCAGCCGATGTCTTGATGCGGGTGGTTGTCTGGAAGAACGTTCTCGTTATGGAAATGACTAGACTCTTCAGAAACGGAGGAGCACGTCAGCCCTGACTCTCAAATGGCTTTAAAACAGCAAGTTCTTCCTACCCTACCTCCCACATTTCTGCAAGTTTGTTTTTGTTGCAAAATTGTTCCAAGTTTTCAAATAGATAAAAAAAAAAATACACTCGCACACTGGGGATTTAGATGTAATTCATCAGAATTTACACACATTTCATTTGGGAGACCTTGGGATTAAGCCCAGCACCCCAAAACAAACAAAAAACCCTTTTACGTACATTCATACTTAAAACAAATCAAAAGCAAACCTTGTGTCAGAGGCTGGCAGCTTCCACCTGGAGAGGTAGGAGTGGGGGGATCACAGCTCTCACTAACATCATGTCCACAACCTTTTTGAATCCATCAGAAAGCAAAGGTCATACAGCAGCTAACTGGGCCAAAACTTAAGGCAAGATGGTGTCAAAGGGCAAGGGGCAATCAAGTTCTCCAGGATCTCCCCTTCCCTTTCCACTGGAACACAAGTTTTAATTTGGTGGGGCAAAGACACTAACTGTCCTCATGACAATGGTGAGCAGAAGGGAACAGAGAAAGTCCTGTTTCTGAGAGAGAGGCAAGGTAACACACGAGGCCCACATCACAGCGCAGAATCAAGAAGGTCATATCCCGAGGCCCAAGGACATGGCTCACGTCTCAGACTGAGGCTTAATCAAGACTGCAATTGATATAATTAATTCATCATATGATAATTTCAACATATGCACATAAAGCCCTTGGAAAAAAATCCAACATGCATTGATGGCAAACACTCTCAGCAAGCTAGGTAGGAAACTAAGGGAAGGGGAGCTTCTTTAAACTATTAATGGAATCTGCAAAAATTTCTAAAATCTATAGCTAACATCATGAAGGACTGAATGCTGTCTCCTAAGATTGTAATCAAGAGAGAATGTGCTCTTTTGCCACACCTACTCAACACTGTACCAGAAGACAATGCAATGAGACAGGAAAAGGAAATTAAAGGAATGTAGATCAAGTGGGGAAAAACTGTCTCTGCGTCTCATGGTCTGCTAGAAAATCACAAAGGATCTACAAAAAGCACTGTTATTATAATAGTATAACATTATTTCATTACCTGGAAATAATAGATAAGTTTGTAGGACATAACATTAACATACAAAAATTAACTATTTCTATAGATATTAGTGAACAATTGAATACTGAATTTTTAAAATACCATTCACAATAGCACCACAAAAATGAAATATTTAGGAATGAATCTAACAAACTATCTGCATGTTCTGTATGTTGAAAATTATAAAATGCTGATAAAATACAACAAAGAAGACCAAATCAATGGAAGGATATACCATGTTCAAGGACTGACAGACTCGATACTGTTCAAATACCAGCTCTCTCCACTTAAACCTATCGATTCAATGAGATACCAATCAATATCTCAACAGGAGGAGTGGTGGCTCAGCAGCTACGGTGCTTGCCTGGCATGCACAATTATGTGGGTTCAAACTCTAGCACCATGTACACAACAAAGTGTCGGAGCAACGAAAGCCACATGAAAAACTAAATAAAAATTGATTCACTCTCTCTCGCTGTCCTTCTCTTTAAAAAAATATTCTCAACAGGATTATTTTAGATTATTCTTTCAGTTTTAAAAAAGAGGCAATGCCAATTTGTTATGGTTTAGATATGAGGTGTCCCCTCAAAGCTCGTGTGTGAGACAATGCAAGGAGGTTTAGAGATCACATGATTGGGTTATGAGAGACTGAACCCAATCAGAGAGCTAATCCCCTAAATGGGATGAACTGGGTGGTAACTACAGATGTGGCTGGAGGAGATGGGCCACTGGAGATGTTCCTTTAGGGTATTTTCTTCCCGACGAGCTGAGCTTAGTCTCTGTTTTCTGGGTGCCATGTCTTGAGTTGCTCTCCTCCATCACCCCCTTGGATCTTGATGCTCTGTGTCACTTCAGGCCCAGAGCTGTGGAGTCAGCTGTTTATGGATTAAGACCTCTGAAACTGTGAGCACCAAATAAACATTTCCTCCTCTAAAATTGTTCTTGTCAGGTGTTTTTGGTCACAGCAGCAAAGACAAAAAATTGACTAAAACCCAAGTGTTGAAGAAAGTACGCAGAAGCTGGAATTCTCCCACGTTTTTGGAAATGCAGAATGAAATAGCTACCTTGGAAACCTTGACTCTTTGGAGAAGCAGTTGGTTCCAGGACTTGAAGGGGGAAAATTCTAAATGAACCTTAAGCATTTTATGATGCCAAAAAGCAGGAAGTGCTAACGGGGAGGCAAGGAGGAGAGAAGGGGTCATAACTGAAGGCCACTGGCACCAACCTCAAAAAACTCTCCATGCCCAGACGTGGAATGATTCAGCAACCAACAAATAACAAGAGGATTGAGCTGTAACTCAAAGACCAGAATAGATATCCATGAGGCCAAAGAGCCTCCCCCTGAGCATCTAGATGGGGTCTCCAGCAGCTGGAGAGGGGGCTCAGCTGTAGAGCACTTGCCTGGCATGTGTGAGGACCTGGGTGCAAATCCCAGCACCACATGCACAACTAAGTGTTGGAAAAAAAGAAGAAAGAAAGAAAGAAAAAAGAGGAAAAAGTAACTCTCTCTCTCTCTCTCTCTCATTTTCTCTCTCATTTTTAAAAAAAAGATGAGGTCTTGGTCTTCAGTACTTCCTCAATATGGCACTGGAAATCCTTATCAGCAAGAAGTCATAAACAAAGTTCAAACATAAAACTGGAAAGGAAAGATAAAGTGTTATTTCACGTGACATGATTTTGAACTTAATCCAAAGAATCTATATGCAAACTATGAGTGGAAACAACAGATTAAGTGTGGCCAATTCAGGAGACTGAGTCACAAAGCATCCAGGTTGGAACTGAGCATTGGCAATTTCACATGCTCCTGCCGATAGCAATCATCAAACCCAGTTCAAACACTTAGGAAGCAATTAGAAAGCAAAAATTCAAAAGATAGTAACAGTAGCATTAGGGAATATAAGAACATTAAGCAATAAATCTAACAGAAGATGTCTAAGATTACAAACACTGATGGAGAAAATTGTTAAAAGCCTGTATAAATGAGCTATCGCTTGGGCTATTCAACGCCATAAAGTTATTCAGTTTCCACACATTGATCTAGAGATTCAAAATAATCACAATCTAAATCCAAATTTTGCATGGAAACTGAGAAGCTGATTCTAATATTTATATGGGAAGCCTGAGGCCAGAAGTGTCAGGATGGGCTAGATGAGAACAGCAAGGCTGGCGGAGGCTTGAACCTGAGTAGCGCGTGATGGGCAGAACCGAAGGCGCAGAAGTGGAACCTACGCTGGCAGTCACTGGCTTCTGAGAACACTAGGGTCAAGAGGGAAGGGTGGTCAATACAGCAGACCACATGGACACAGAATGAGAAGTCCTGACCTAACCTCATACCTCACACCACAGGGCTCATACACCTGAATGCAAAAGGTAAAACAGTCGCTCTTCTAGGAGGGAGTATAGAGGAATATCTTCATGATTTTAAGGTAGGAAAATATGCAAGTGGACACAAAGCACCTAGCATTAAAGGAAAGGTCAGAGGTCAAACAGATGGGGAATTCTACTTCCTTGTCTGTCATGAGGCACATCATCAGATATAATTTTGTTTACTTAACAAAATAGAAAGGGCAACTCTGGAAAGCAGTGTGGAGACTCCTCAAAAAATTAGAGCTGGAACCACCTTTATCCAGGGATCCAGGTATCCCACACCTGGGTAACTTCCCAAAAGAGCTAGTATCTGCATATTATCGAGATACAGCTTCTTCAATGTTTATAGCAGCTCAGTTTACAATAGCTAAATTATGGAACCAACCCAGATGCCCCTCACTTGATGAGTGGATTTAAAAACTTTGGTACATATATACAATGGAACACTACTCAGCTATCAGAGAAAACGATATTATGGCTTTTGCAGCCAAATTGATGGAGATGGAAAAAAAATATGCTAAGTGAAGTATCCCAATCTCAGAGACTCAAGGGCCAAATGTTTTCTCTCATTTGTGGAAGCTAGAATACAAGCAGAAACAGATAGATAGCTAACTTAACTATTACCTCAACATGTATGAATTTTTACACAATCATGGGGAACCTTGCCAAGGATGCAGGGGGATGTAGGGAGGAGGGCAGGGAAGGGGGAAGGGAAAAGGAAGGATATCAAGGAAACCAGAGGGAGGTAGTATGGGGGAATCTAATCTGAGGGGAACCTTTGACTTCCATGAGAAGTCCAAATAACTTGGGGTTTAAGGAGGGGAACCATGGAATGGCACCAGCCTTGGCTTGGTCTGTCATTATACTTTTGTTCTTGATTGTTTGATGATGAATCCCTCCTAATTGTAAGACCATGTTTAACAAGTAAAAAAAAAAATAGAAAGGGAAACACTGTCCCTCTATGAAAAGCCTACAACTCACATCATGGTTGATGAAGAAAAATTTAATATTTTCCCTCTAAGATTTGGAAGAATGCCCATCCTCACCACTTATAAGAGATACTGTGCTTGGATCCTAGCCAGCACATTAAGGAGAGGGTGATGGGAAGAGGAAAAGAGTTGGGTAGAGAAAAAGACAGAGAGAAATTATACTGAAAGGGGGGATGTGAAAGCTCCTAAGGAAATAAGAATATTGGTAAGGTCATAAGATATAGGTCAATATGACAAAAGTTAACTGTATTTCTATAAACTAGTAGTGAGTAATTATAAAGCTAAATTCTAAAATGCTATTCATAATAGCATCAGAAAGCATGAATAACTTAAGGACAAATTTAGCCATTATAGGACAAGATCTATTTGATTAAAACCATATATTCAGGTGACATGAATTAAAGAAAACCTAAACAGATGGAAAATATAGTACCCTGCCCATGGATTGAAAGACTCATTATTAAAATGTGATTCCTCCAACTTAGTCAGCAGTACAAGTCCAGATCCCAGAAAGACATTTTAATATAAACTGGCAAAAACTTGTTCTAAAATTTATAGGAAAATGCAAAAGTTCTGCAAAGGTCAACATAAGTTTTAAAAGAAGACAAAATCTAGAAGACTTACGTTATCTGATGTCAAGAAGTCTATAAAGCTGCTGTAAGAGTGTGATTGGGCGATAACATAAGAATGGGTATGCATACAATCTAAGAGGCACAGAAATGCCCGGATGCTATGGGCTAACTTTTAGCAAAGGGTCAAAGGTAATTCAATGGAGAAGAGTCTTTACAACCAACAAGGTGAGGACAGAGAGACATCCAATGGGGGAAATGATCCCCACTCTTATTTAGTGCCATGTACAAAATTAGCTTAACATAAATCCATCGCACCTAAGCAAAAATGTTATAGACAAAGCACAAAAAATAAGATAAAACACTGATAAATAAGATTAACCAAAAGACCTCATCAACAGAATGAAAAGGCAAGCTAATAACAAAACATCCACACATCTTGCAGTTGCTGAAAAAAGAAAGAGTAACAACAAAAATGCTATATCCCAAACATATAAAGAGCTCTTAAAACTCAATAATAAAAAAGTCTTCCTTAAATGCTAGGATAGAGTCCAGACAAAAATTTGTCAAATGTGCAATTACTAAGTAGATCCCTTATTAAACTTTGAGAAAATTCTTCAGCCAAGAAAGATAAGTCAAACTATAGATCCAAAGAAGTCTAAAATCAAATTATAGAAGTACTCAGATAAACAATGAAACCAAATAATCACAGAAGTAAAGGTAATATTTGCAAAAGTGCAGCTGTGCAGACGTGAAGACATCAATGCTTTAAAGTTAAACTAGTTCTCCAAGTCTCGTGGTACAAAACAACAGGAAGTAGGCTGGAGAAGAAGGACAGAGATAAGGATTTCTAATTTCCTCACCTCTCACGAGGCACACGGACAGATGTAATATGGCAGGAGATTTGACAAATACACCAAAGACCGGAAATTCTTCCATCTATGACTACCAGTTTCACATGTAGGAATTTGTCTTAAGGAAATAGCTGTACAAAAATAGCAACACAGATGTATATTGTCGCATTATTTATGGCTGCCAAGAGTTGGAAGGGTTCTGAATGCCCAACACTTTGGGATTGGCGGAGGAAGCAGCCCGCAGAAACGCTCTTCATTCATAAGTGGAATGTGGATGGAGGGTATTAATTATTTATTTTTTCCTGATGCCATTCTACTTGACACCAGGAGTCTCCCTGTGTTGGTCAGGACTCTTTACCGTCAGAATTTATTTGGCTTTGTCCCTAACAATTTCCCATTGCTTTTCCCAACCACTCTGCTGCCTCTCTGGAACATTTTCATAAGGAATAATTCATTTTAACCATTTAATCTCTTTCCCAAAAATACTATTCTATGCTTAAAATACTGATAACACTTTGCTTCCTAAGTGACAGTGGTCACAGCTTACTTTTAAATAAATCTTTAAAAAACCCAGTGATTACGTCTCTTAGAAGAGAGCTGCTTCAGGACACTAGCGCGTGTAAATTCAGTGCTGTTTCAAAGGTGAAAATGCAGTTGTACTGAGTTCCAATAATCTATGGTTTTAACAAATTTAAATAAAACACTAATTGCTATAATAAAGTATATTTTGATGATAGAATTAAAATATTGATTTTTAACTAATCTCCAGTAATACATATTTCTAAAAGGAAACAACACACACATTAGTAAATTAATTGAACTGCATTGCAACACAGGTATTGTCTAAAAGAACTGATGATCTAGCAATAAAATATTCTCCACCACAAAAGTGAGCCAAACCCATATTTCATTTTATTTCAGATATCAGAATGCTCCAGCATCTGGCTCCCAGTCAAGTCCCTGAGAAATCCCTTGCAGGAACTCAGGGACATGGGGTCCTTTCCAGTAGGGCCTGGGAACAAGGCTCTTCCTTGAGTCACATGGCAAAAAGAACTCCCCACCCACCCCCCACCCAACCCCAGGGGAGCTGAAGCCCACAGCCCGCAAGCTGCAGAGAGGGAATGTCCAGGGCACCTCCACTGCTATCCTGGAAGGCATTTTCCATGACATCATCCTGTGAGCTCTGGCACCTCGTTATCACACGCAGGACTTTTGGAACCAGCCCACAACCAGATCTCTCCACTGGGTTAAGTTCTCAAGCAATCTGCATCAGTGAATTAGCTGTATTATAAAACAACCTAAAAGCATCCTGGACAAGGTCCACGCCCTTCAGGGCACAGTGGGGAGCACACCTTGCCGTCATCTTTCCTTATGGC
>PVKS010001440.1:0-57500 GCA_004027875.1 Aplodontia rufa | reverse complement strand
GCTGCTCCAATCAAAGGCTATGTGAGAAACCCAGAGATTAAGAAAGAGACAAGATGAGGGTGTGGTGGAGTTTGCACAAGAGGGTTCTTTAGGAAAGGGTTAAGCCCAGGATTCCTCACAGAGCAATTATAGCGATCTGCTGTGGAAATTGGTCCAAACCATCTCTGAAATCCTACACAGATGTATGCACACACATGTATCCGTCTTGGAGGGGCTTTACCCAAAGGGTAAGAAGCCATGAACCAAGAATTCTTATTCTAGTGGGCCTCCTGACACCCTCAGATCCCCCTGTTTGGGCATTTCTTTTTAACTTAGATTTTCATTATGTTCCTATGGATGAAATCAATGAGCTATATATGAAATTGATAAAACTGTAGCCAGTGGGACAAGTCTGGCCCTCCATCTGCCTTTATAAATAAAGTTTTATTGAAACACAACCATGCTCATTTGTTATACATTGTCTGGGGTTGCTTTTGCTCCACAACAGCAGAGCTGAGTTATTAGAGCACTTGCTTATGAACCTGATTATTTAATAAATGGGAAAAATAATCATTTTAACAGTTCCATAATTTTCTATTTCTATTCAAACTCCAAATTAAAAACAAAAATCTCCTAGACTGCCCTAAAACACTACGTATACCCTTTTGAGGATGCATTGAAATACCTGAGTACAAATTTTACATTTTGATATGTATTGCCAAAGTCTCCCCTGAAAGCTTTCATCACTGTACCTTTCTACTCCCTTACCAGCACTAAATGTTGTCACTGTATCTAATCACTGTCCTGCGGGCAGCAGGAGCTTTGTCATTGATACTCTTGTTTCACTTCGGTTCTGGAAGTTGAGAGCTCAGTGTTTGTTAAAGCATCACCTTAGATACAGCCAAGCTCTTCCCACATGTGTGGTTTGATTGAGGGACAAAGCCATCTATCTATGCCTTGATTTCCTCAGACAAGAAATAGGAATGCCATTGGTGCTCTTGCCTCTTAGGGTAGTTATAACATCAAATGAAAATGCAAATGCTGAGCATCTAGAAGAATAACAGTCCAGCTTGGCAGAATAGGCTTCATCCCAGGAATGCAAGGCTGGTTTAACATTTGAAAATTGATGCATTTCACCACACAGGGGAAAAGGAAAAATCATAAAATCGATTGAGAAACTCAGAGATAGCACAGCAAATCTTGAAGAGAAGAGAGCTTCCAGATGCATCTGATCAAGCCATCTGCAGAGCTGCAGCCAACATCGTCCTTGGGGTTGAAGACGGAGCTCTGCTCAGGGTCAGGGATGAGGCAGGGATGGCTGCACTCTCAGCTTCTCTTCCTTCTGCACCGCGGGCTCCATGCCAGGAAGAAGGCAAGGAAAGAATGAAGAACTGGGAGATGGCCAGGCGAAAAGCAAGAAGCCAGCCTAAACCGACTCAAAGATCACATGATCACCTGCGTGAAAAAGCCAACTGCTTCTGCCAAAAACTCCTAAACGTAGTAAGAGAGTTGAGCAAGCTTGCTGGATTCAGAAGTATAGAATATCACCATTATTTTCCCATATACTGAAATTACCAGAATCTGAAATTAAAATCAATAACATCACTTACAGTAGCATCAAACGCATGAAATATCCAGGGGTAGATCCAACCAAACAGGCACAAGATCTGGACCCTGAAAACCAAGAAGCATCCCTGAGAGAAATCGAGGAAGATCTGAACAGAGAGCCATGGTGTGCTTGTGAATGAGAAGACCCAAGTTTTTAGGGATCAAATGTCCCCAAATTGATCCACAGATTCAACACAAAATTTCCATAAGCTTTTTCTTTAAATAGAAATAAACAAGCTAATGCTAAAAAGTATATGGTAATGAAAAAGTCCTGGATAACCAGAACAACTTTGGAAGGTAGCAAAGCTGATGGAGTCACCATGGTAGTGTGGCCCCATGCAGAGACAGAGCAGCCCACATGTGTGTGGACCACCAGATTCTTACAAATGGGTGGAGCAATGCAGTGGCGAGAGGATGTCCCTGTGAGCCCCACCACACATGCACAGAACCTCACCTCTGAACTTGCACCGGAGACAGAAATCAACTCGAAACAGAGAGACAGATGTGAACACTAAAACCATAACAGTTCTAGGAGAAAACATATCTTTATGGAAAGATTTCTCAGACACTACACCAAAAGCATGACCCATAAAGAGAAAATGACAGAAGCACTTGAGAAAGATCAAAAACACTCTGCTGAAAATGAAGAATATAAACAATGACAGATGCTGGAGGGGCTGTGAGGAGAGAGGAACACTAGTGCACTGTTGGTGGAACTGCAGACTGGTACAGCCACTCTGGAAAGCAGGGTGGAGACTCCTCAAAAAATTAGGGATGGACCCACCATATGATCCAATTGTCCCTCTTCTGGGTATTTTCCCAGGGGAGTTAGAATCAGCACATTACCTCGACTCAGCAAAATCTATGTTCATTGCAGCTCAATTTACAACAGCTAACTTATGGAACCAATTCAGATGCCCCTCACTGAATGAATGGATCCAAATACCATGACACACACACACACACACACACACACACACACCATGGAGTTCTACTCAGCAATTAGAAACAATGAAATTGCAGCCTTTGAAGGTAAATGGATGGCAATGGAAGAAATCATGCTGAACAAAGTTAGTCAAACCCAGAGAGTCAAGGGTTGAATGTTTTTCCTTATTTGTGGAGGCTGGAACTAAACCCAGGCCTGTGTGAAAGGTAGTCAACCTCATGTATTAGACCCAGCAAAGGCGTAGCAACTCATAATCTAAAGTAATTGAGCTATGTAGGGGGGAGTGGCAGGGAGGGGCAGGTGAGGGAAGGGTGAGGGAGGAAGAATAGGGAGGAATCTAGGGGTAATTATGGTTTAAGAACATATGCATATCATATTGTTACTTTATATGCATTTATGATTGTGTAATACCTCAACTCCTTAATAAAAAAAAATTTTAAAGTATATTTCTATGGAATAGCATCTTAAATCTCAGGAATCTGAAATACTCTCTAAATACCTGCAAGGTATGTACAGAATGATTTGGCTATAATTAATTGTCATGACTGATGCCATAAATATTTATTCTATTAAATACTTTGGGGGCAAAAAAAAAAAGTCCACTTTGCTAAAGATGCTGCTGAGCAAATGAGAAGCCAGGGACCAAGGGGATGGATTGGCAGAGCACCTGTCAGATGAAGAGCTTTGTCCAGCTACTTCCATGATTATAAAGAACTCAATTGGAAACAAAAAACTTGGTTCTTAAAACCAGGCAAACGATTTGAAGGAACACTTAACCAAAGATGCTCTTTGAAAAATGAGCATATGAAAAAGAGGTT
Organism: Aplodontia rufa; assembly: GCA_004027875.1. Classification (NCBI taxonomy): domain Eukaryota; kingdom Metazoa; phylum Chordata; class Mammalia; order Rodentia; family Aplodontiidae; genus Aplodontia; species Aplodontia rufa. The sequence goes on along the minus strand of PVKS010001440.1, from coordinate 54,149 downwards.
CACATTATTATTCACTAGAAAAATGCAAATTAAAACCAGTGATGTACTACCACACGCACAGTAGAATGCTTACACTTTAAAAGACTGACCAGGTCAAGCCTAGGTTCTGAAGGAACTGGAACTATCATACCCTGCAGGTGGGGATGTAGAACGTCACAAGCACTTTATAAAGATGCTGCCATATGACCCAGCTATTCCACTCCTAAACATTTACCTAAAAAAAAGTGCATCCATACAAAATTCACTCACGAATGTTCACAGAGCAGCTCATTAATAATATCAGAAACTCAAAACAACTTAGTTTCCCATCTATCGGTGAATGAATTCTAAACTGTGGCATACGCATCTAATGGAATACTATTTAGCAACAGAAAAAGAACAGACCATTTTTTGAAATAAAAGAAATGAATCATTTTACACACAACAATGAACGTCAGAGTAATCATGCCAAACACTGAAGGAAAGAAGAATGCATATTACATGGTTGCAAAATTCCAGCAAACTGGCATCTCATGACAGAGCAGACCAGTGGCAGCTGGGTGATGGTGACACTGAGGCAGGAGGGAGGAGCCCAGACGGATGGGAATTGGGGGCACTGACCGTGCCAGGCACTGACCGGCATCGCAAGTCAGAGCTCACCAAATTTCACACCTTCAGCATGCGCAGCTCACGGTCTGTCAATCACGCCTGGGTCGAAATGCCAAGCACTTGAAGAGCGGGTGCCAGAGGGACAGCAGGTACTCAGCCAGCATTAGTGACCAGGGTGATTACTTTTCTTGCACCATGTAAACCTCCTGGTCCGGTGGTGTTTTGTCCACTTAACTTCTGTAAGTGGGCTTTTTAAAGGAGGGAAGGAGGGAAGGCGTCTCCTGTGGTTATTGCTTTTTTTTGGTCCCAGGGAGGGAACCCAGTGGACTGAACCACTGAGCCACTGAACAAGGTCTCGCTAAGTTGCTGAGCTGGCTTTGAACTCGCACTCCTCCTGCCCCAGCCTCCTGAGCTGCTGGGCCTACAGGCATGAACACTGCGTGCACTTCCATCCTGGCGCCGTGGGTGTGTTCCGATGCCCCATCGTCTTTCCAGGACAGGGTCCTACTTTGAGAAGGACGAGTTTGATTCTAAATTTTCCCTCCTGTCTGCCTTTCTGGCGTTGCTGGAATGTGACTTACACACAAGAAAACCCCTCCGTTCTGACTGCGGTGGGTGGGTTCTGGCACCTTCCTGCAGCCAGTCGGCTGCCTCCACGCTGCCAGCAAGCCAATGCTCCCTTCGCGCCCTTCTGAACTCACAGCCTCCCACATCCCGCTGCTGGCAGCCTCTTATCTGCATTCTGATAATTCCCCTTCCCTGGAACTTCATGTAAATGATTATGCAACATGTATTCTTTCTTTTGTGTCTGGCTTCTTTCATTTACTGTAAGAATTTTAAGGTTTATCTGTGGTATTCTGTGTGGCAATGTTTTTCTTTTTATTGCTGAGTAACATTCCTGATGTGGATGTGAGGAAGTCGTTTATCTCTTCACCTCTTAAAAAACATTTGGTTGTTTCCAGCATTGCTGGCTTTGGTTTTTAGTTTTGTTTTTTATTGTAGTGTGACTTTTTAAATTTGGGGGCTATTATAATGTTACTATGGACACCTATGTGCAAGTCATTTGTGTAATATATGTTTTTGTTTTGGGAGGAAGCAGCTAGGAGCAGCATTATCGGGCTGTATGTTTAACTTGATAAGCCGTCACCAAGCAAGCTGTTTCTCCATTTCCACCAGGGTGCGTGAGCATTCCAGTTGTTCTGAGTCTTCCTCAGAACTTGGTGTTGTCACGTTTTTTAATTTTAGCCATTTCAGAGGATAGGTAATGTTTTTTACTTATTTCGTGTCAAAACATTTAAAGTCTCCTTTTTCACATTAGCTTCCTTTCCTAGGAACAAGATTTTACTGCTGAAGTTCCCCTTATGCAGTAATGAAATGGACTATAGTTTCATAAAAAAAAAAATCACAAATGACATCATGCTTCTTCACACACTTGTCATGTTTTTTATGACTTAAAACTTAAATTGAACTCTTACAATAAGCTGTAATGATCCTAGTATTCTTTATCTAAGAAAGGAAATAAGAAACTGATCATTACTGCGCTGTATTTCATTAAATCATTAGGGTTTTATTTGGATAGTAGCAAAATAAAAACAAGGAACTAAATGATACTAAGGATTAAAATTGCGCATAAAATTTTAATAATGCTCTATGTGGTGCATTTTATTAAGCTCAAAACCATGGTTGAGTTAAAAGGGAACGATAGGGAGACCCCAGAGCTGAGCCATAGGTCGGTGGAGAAGTCCTCATAGCTTCCTGGGGTGGGGGACAAGAATGTACCCTTCCCGTGTGAACACCTGCACTCTGGCCCACATGCAGCCAGGAACGAATGATCCGATTTGGTGCAGAATCAGTTCGGGGTCAGTTCAGTACTGAACTTCATGGCACAGGGGCTTTATCGGACAGGAACATTTAATCAAACAGCAGGAGGCCAGCGTTTGCAGCCCTAAGGCCACAGTCAGGGTCTCAGGACTCAGCAGGTAATGTCGTGGTCCCCTGCACAGCCTTTCCTGCCACTGTTGCCAGGAAGTGACAGCCCTGACAGCCCAGGACCGAGGTGGCGTCCTGGGATCCTCCTTCTCAGCACACTCCAGCCACGTTATCAGGGATCAATCACTGCGTCTGGTTGAGGTCTGAATCCAGACCACGGCTGCATTTCCAATGCTCCCATCTCCCTCTTTGCCCCATCATCTCCACTAGCTGGCTAAAAGAATTTCTCTATCTGTTATCGATATCCTTTCATACTCTCCACATCCTGGACAGTTTCCAAAACTGATTTGCATAATCAGTGCAGGGATTTAGGGCCATAGCCTCAGTGCATACTCACCTGGCCATCCATCCTTCCTGGAAAACATCTTGGAATTCTTCGGTGGCTTTGCTTGGGGATGCACACTAAAGCAGAGGGGCTTACAAAGAAAAAACAAACCAGCATGATCTTTATTTCTCAAGCAGATGCCCCAAATATACAGTAGAAACTTCTTATCATTGTAGCTCAAAACCCAGGGTCCTTACACTCTTCCTAAAACGTGTGCTTGTGTCTGGAGCCACCCATAAGCAATGTTTTTCTTGTCTATTTCACACATAATAAAAATTGTACAAAGCCACAGGGTCGTCAGCTTTATGTTTTCTCGGTATTATTTCAAGAAAGGCGGGCTTTATTCACCTAAGTGTCAGTGTTCTTGGTTGGAGTTGGGGTGGAGGGAGAAGATAAATTCCGTTACTTTTTCCCTTCCCACCGTTTCTTATTTTATAGAATCAACCCAACATGGTAATGCTGGAGTCTTGGCAACAATTAATACTAGCTGTTTATCTATGTGTTTCATAAGAGGCCCAAAAACACCTGAGAGAGAAAGCGCTTCCCTTAAAGAGCGGCCCGCAAGGAACCGACACGGGCATTGTTTCCAGAAAGGAGGGGGCAAGATCTTGCCTTTCCCCAGTAAAGCCCCTATTAACATATACCTGCGCACATTTGCATGAGAGGAACCAGTAAGACGCTAGCGAGGAAGCAAAGATAGCTCTTAGATGCCAGTTCTCCTGCCGACAGCCATAATCTGACGCAGATTGAGCTGGGCGTACCAGTCCATTAATGGTTCACGGCTCATACAATAATGACCTGCTAACCTGACGTGGTGTTGCTCTCACATTCTGCTGTCCCCCGGGATGCTACTGTCACCGTGTTATCTATTGCCTGCTTCCCTATCAGAGAAAAAAGCAGAGCTGAAATGTATGTACGCACGGGCTCTGTAGTTCACTGCACACCAACCCCGGCAACTGGAGGAACAATAGATTTATAAGTTTATCCTACATTAAGCCAAACATGCCTGACTGCACTGTAAATTACTAAATAATAAACCAGGTGGTGTAAGATCCTGACTTGGACAGAATATAAAAATCTATCAACCTGTAAAATACAATAACCATAAATGTGCCGTATAGCTGATGGCCCAGGTAAACCGCCCGCCACCAGGACCCAAGGCTTCAGCAGGAAAATTGCAACAAACGCAGGCTAAAGTTTGAATTTCGCTCCTTTTTCTCTTGTGCTCCTTGTCAGCAGAGGAAAGATCACTGAGTTAGCACACTTGAGTGTTGGTTTTGGTGGTTCGATTTCTTTGTCTGGAATTGGCCACTTCCCCTGTAATCTGCAACCTCTCCAGAGCTGTTGCCACACAGCTGGGGACATAAACCTTGCTTCCAACACCTAAACTTCACCTTCAGATGAGGCTGAAACACAGCAGGCTGCCTGAAGACGGAGCCTCAGATGATCCTCACCTTCCTGTAGAGGAAAATGCCTCAAAACGGTTAACTCAGGAAAGTCCCATTTCTGAACCCCGCACCTGGGCAGTTGTTGGGAGATGGGGTGAACCATGCCCGATCTCCCCCTTGCAGTGCTCGGCTAGAGAGACACCACTTGATGGATCTCTGGGACAGAAATTAATTTGACTTCAGTGAAAGAATCCAAAATGATCCCATAAACCATGATTCCAAAACATACAAAGCTAATTAATTCCTTTTTAGGAGATTTCCAATAAGCAAACCAGGTTAAGTTTATATGATTTACAAACAGTGTTTACATTCATGGAGGTGCGACTAATTGCTACACGGTTTGACATCATTATGGGAAAATGCTGGGGGATGCAGACAGTTTAATTAGGGGTGGTTTCAAGTTCACTACATGATTACCATCACAGAGCTCCTCTAACATGCTTACACAGTGTGGCAATGCTGAAACGCGATTACATTTTGCCCGCTGTCTGCTGGAATTTTGAATGAAAAATTACAATCTGTGTGCAGAGGGTGCTTGTGTGGTGTGGATGCTCTCTGAACCCATTTATCTGTTTCCTGCCCCTCAGACTTCATCTTCTCTTCTTCCGCACATCGACCATCTAGTGACTGCAGCCTTTGAATATCTCCTCCGAGCACGCTGAAACGACCCTGGAAAGTTCCGTGCTTAGCAACTTGTCTTTAGAGCAGACTTCAGCAGCTGTGCAGTTCAGACTCGGCAATGCTCATAAATAACATAGTTCCAAATTACAGCTCGCTTTCCATTTCAGCCATTGACAACTGTTGTTTCACCAGTTTTAATTTTTAAAGTTTCGTCCTGATAAGTTGGTTGCCTTCTGCAATAAATTCCACTGCTAATGGAAACATTGTCACTTCGAAGGACTGAAACTTGATAGGGCTGGAACTTGGGGGGCAGTGTCTGGATCCCAGGATATCTGGGAATTTATGAGTCATTATTGCTCCACAGTTACCATTCTTAGCAAAAATATAGCCAAGAACCAAACCCATGGAATATTCTAGAACCCATGGGAATGTCCAAAACTTCCCTCTCTTCTGTCCCAAGGACACAGCTTCATCCAGGGTCCCTTACTTTCAGGCTGAAGTGAGGGTGATTTAATGCAGCTCTCCTTCGGGCTTCGCTTACTTTTTTGGTACACATTTCTGTTTCAGATGAAGCACTTCCGAAACACTTTGTGTTCAACTATTATTTCCTCTGGATTCTGGCAACTTGGTTCTGAAAGAAGAATAAGTGCAGTCAAGTCCCCCACAGCAGACGAGTATGCAGCAGGAGCAACACCTCGAGGGGGCACCAAGAGCTCTCCGGAATTTCAAAATGCAGCCGTCAGAGGGAAAATGCTCAGCAAGGGCAGAGTGTTGCTGTGTGGGCTTTAATGGGACAGCCTGCTGATGACCACTCCCCAGCACAGCCCTCAGAGCTGGGGGGGCTACAGAGCACATCTCCACACACCTTCTTTGTCCGTGGCCTGACAAGATGCAGTGCTTTCCACGGACATGTAGGCCTAGAGGAGCCTGCTCTGGGAGCCAATCCGACTCTTCAAGGACTGGATTTACTCAAGGGGAACAGCTGCTGGTTTTCCTGTTCAAAATCAAATAACCAATTTCTAATTGACTTTAATTAATTTGAACGTGGCACCAAAGCATTACACATCTCTACTAGTAAGCAATTGATGAATTCCAGATCAGAACCTCTAAACTCCCTGCAAGTAATTAATTCCCATCTTAGTCTTCTGATGCTGTAACAAAATACCTGAGACCAGGTGATCTGTAAAGGAAAGAGTTTTATTTCAACTCACAATCCTAAGGCTGGAAATCTCATATTGGGCAGCCACATCTGGTGAGGAGGGCCCAGAGCAAGGGGGTACATGAGGAAGAAGAAGGAAAGGCCAAGGGAGGCCTCAGTGCCTAAGAGCCATCCTTGAATGGGTAATCGAGTCCCCCCAGGGCAAGCCCCCCTGGAGTGAACCAGCCCCCTGAGAAAGGCTTCAAAAGCACCTAGTGAGCCAGCCACCTCTTAGAGGCCCTGCCCCCAAGACCACCACAGAGCAGTCAAGTTCAAAGGGGAGAAACCTTGAAACAGCAGCATCACCAGGGAGCCCCGAAGCCCTGTCTCTTGTCTTGCAGACTTCGGGACACAGTCCTGTCCCACCAGTCTTCAGCATCCTCCTCCCAAAGTCTCTCCAAGCAGTCTTTCCTGGAATCTTCCAAGCTGCTCTTTCCCACTCTCCCTGGCTTCTCCTCCATGTTATTGAAAAGGGGACCTGAGTGTACCTGCCGGAAGTGAAGTCCACAGACAGGCAGCCACCCCATACTGAATCTCAGGTGCAACCCTGGTCCCAGCCCCAGCACCCCACTCAGGGGTCGTCACCAAGGGCTGCTCAGGCCACAGCTCTGACTGTAAGCGAAAGGGAGCCACAGAGAAGGGTGGTACCAGGTGGTCAGGGCATGGCACAAGGACCGAGGCACAAGTGTTCAGAAGGCATCCTGGGTTTCTGCCCAGGATTCCCTTTTCCTACCTTCTGTCTCAGAGTCCTGTGGTTTGTCGTTGAGTTCGATGATTCCACGGACCTTGCTAGGCTCGGGACAATGAGCAGAGATGCAGGAAGGAGCCCACACACTCCTGTGAGGACGAGCACTGCTAAGACTCTTGAAAGCGAAATGATAACCACAGCTTCCTAGCATGGAGCCACGTCCACCGCCTGGGTCATCGCTACAGCAGGCGAGGAAGGCGTATTGTGTGTCCCGAGCCCTTCGCAAGTCCCCCGTGACGCCCTAGGCAACAGCGTTCTGGTGTCAGACACAGGGTGCTCTTGCACCATGAGCTTGCTGCTGGGGAGCTCCTCTAGGATCGCTGCTCAGCTGGACCCGGACCTCTGCCCAGCACCAGAGCTCTGCTCCTGGCTCTCTCCATTTCCAGCACCAAGAAACTGCTGTGTGCATGTGTGAAGCGAGAGGAGGGGTGGGGAACCACAAGAGAGTGGGTGGAGTCCTCAGAGACAGAAGAAGCTCTTGGTCCTGCAGGCTTGGGGTGGAGCCTTCATGGCACCCACAGTCCAACACGACTGGACCTCGCGGACCTTCCAGATCACCTGAGAGGACCCCCCACCGCAAAGGTCAGAACACAAATTCCAGTGGTGTGCTCAGTCAGGTCCCCAAACCAGTCCCACAGGCTACCAAAGTCACAAATGTTCAATGTGACAAAGAGGGCTCAAGTCCCTCTCATTCTTGTAATTAAAATGGGCTCCAGTCCATGGACATCAGTTACCGCAGGCCTGGCTCGGTTGTCTGATTCCCAGACGCTGTGAAGAAGGGTATTAGGGCGCTCTTGACTGAAGCAGAGAGCTCACTGGAACCAGCTTAAACATGGGGAGGTTTAGCTTCCAAGAATTCCGGAAGGGGCTTGCTGGAGCGCAAGGCAGGGCGCCAGGCTGACTTGTCCCCTGCCATCCCGGCTGAGCGCTCTCCGGGCCTGTCTCACATCCAGGAACCCCATGCAGGCAGCCCGAAGGGGACATTGCTTCCCTTGTTGCTTTGCCAATCGCTGGAAACCCTCCAATGACCCCTCAGCTTCTTATTGGCCAGAATTTTACGACATGTTTTTGCCTAAACCAATCACTAGCTTGGAACAATTCTGATTGGCTCACACCTTTGCAAACTGAAATTAAGGAGATTGATTTCATTAGTGGAGCAGCATTTTTTAATTGAAATTTGAGTGCGGGTGGAATTACAAATCTGAACACGCCCGTACCTACCCACGGAAGTGTGCTGTGACGCTGGGCAGATCTTACTGTCTAGATGACGGTCAAATAGCCGGAGAAGCTCCAGCGCAGACCAACCTGACCCACCCTACGGCCCCTGGCCCTGTGCAACCCGAGGGAGAGCGTGGGAAACCGGGCCCGGGAGGAAGGAAGGCGTGGTTCAGCCCGGGTGCGAGCGGGCAGCCGGGAGGAGGAGCCCTGCCCGGGGCGGGAAGGCGTCCCGTGGGGACCGCGGCAGAAGCGCTCTGAGCTTGCTGGGCAGCGAGCCCGGTACATCAGGTGCCCAGCAGGGGCCCGTGGGTCCTGTGCTGGGGACCAGAGCGTGTTTCTAGCCAACACGGAGGCCACGGGTCACAGGCGAAGAAATGCGCGGCTGGCGTAACTGAAAAGCCGGAGGCGCACCACCAGGGCTCTGAACCTTCCAATCGACAACCACGCTGGTCTTGGCAACAGCTCTGTGCATTTATTGATTTCCTGTGACGTGCTTCGTGATGCTGCTGAAATCCTCGTGTGGCTTTTCACGCAGTGTGACTCAGGAGACAGACCTGTTGAGGGCTGTCATCACCAAGATGCCTCCGATCATTGTCCTGTCTTCCCAACCTGATGCAAGGAGATTCATATTGAGTGAGGAAGGAAATTACTTTGGGTATGTATCATTCAAATCCTTAAGGATTGTTGGCTAATTAGGAGCACAGTAATGTAAATTTGCCTGGTGTCAGGTTTTCAAGAACAGTAAAATAACATAATTAAGTCATGAACAAAGCAGATCATTTAGAATACTCTTCACTGCAAGGGTATAAGGTGCCAAAGGGTTAGGATCCTAAAGGTAGAGGATGCTATTTATGGGATGCTGGACATAAGGCTGCCAATCATATATGATGCTGGGGTAAGGGTGCTGATGCTAGGGGTAAGGATGCTGATCATAAAGGATGCTGGATGGAGGTAAGGATGCTGGGGTAAGGGTGCTGATCATATAGGATGCTGGGGGTAAGGGTGCTGATCATACAGGATGCTGGGGGTAAGGGTGCTGATCATATAGGATGCTGAGGGTAAGGGTACCAATCATATAGGATGCTGGAGGTAAGGATGGTGGAGGTAAGGGTGATGGTCATATAGGATGGTGGAGGTAAGGATGGTGGAGGTAAGGGTGGTGGTCATATAGGATGCTGGGGGTAAGAGTACCAATCATATAGGATGCTGGAGGTAAGGATGGTGGAGGTAAGGGTGATGGTCATATAGGATGGTGGAGGTAAGGATGGTGGAGGTAAGGGTGGTGGTCATATAGGATGCTGGGGGTAAGAGTACCAATCATATAGGATGCTGGAGGTAAGGATGGTGGAGGTAAGGGTGCTGATCATACAGGATGCTGAGGGTAAGGGTGCTGATCATACAGGATGCTGGGGGTAAGGGTACCGATCATATAGTATGCTGGAGGTAAGGATGCTGGAGGTTCGAGTGTTGGAGGTAAGGGTGCTGGAAGTTGCATCAGCCTGGGATCTGGGAGAAAGGGCCTACTCTGCAAGGGCCAAAATTTGTTTCTAAAAACAAGAGAGAAACTGTGTCAATGTGACTTAAATCTGTAGCTGTTTCTTTTAAGAAGATTTTCATTAAAAAAATCCACTAGATAAATAATTCACTTAAGTAAAACAGGAGTTTTCTTTTTGAAAATTATTAACCACATTAAAATAAGCAATAAAAAGTAGAGAATTTTCTAGAAATGGAAAGCCTAATAAAATCATAAAATAAATGTTTTAAATCGCATTTCTTAATTTTGACTTCTCTTTGACTTGTGTGTGAAATTATACATGAAAATGTAAAATGTCAGCTGAAACTGTCCACTCTGAACAGCCCAGTTATACTGTTCATTGCTAAAGAACGTTACCCTTGCATCCAAAATACTGGAGTCAGTTGCAAAAGCCCCAGCAAATTCTGAAGGACATAGAAGAGGCTCAAAATGGACTCAAATTTTTCTGTTGCACCAAGGTCATCTGTGCAACCAGAAAGTAAGGTCTGGCGTGGCCCAACCCAATGTGGCCGACAGTGCTGGCCCACCCATAGGGAGGCCTGGATGGGAGGCACACAGTCAGCCTCCTACCTTCTGACAGGTGAGGTTCCCTCTCCGGAGCATCCAGACAGGAGTCCAAAACCCAAGTCCATTTTTCATCCTGGTCATTGCTATTGAGATGAGAAAATGACGAAAGCAGGAACAAAAGAAGCAAGGGAATTAACCGTGTGGAGGTGGAGTCAGAGAACAAAGGCCCTGGAGCGCAAATGCGAGCCAGGCCCTGAGAGGCCTCGGTCAGCGCAACCCAACTGAAGGAGCCAGGACCCTGCTCTTGACAAAAAGTTGGCAAGGTCACCCGGATCGGCAGTCCTTACCAGGAGGACAGTGTCTGGTGCTGCTTCAGTGCTGAGAGGGACGCGGAGAAGCAGAATTGGAATCGCACCTGGGTGCTGACCAAATCCCTTCTGCTCAGAAGCCAGGGAAGGACTGCAAACAGCACGTCCTGAGCTCCCCGTGTGCTGGTGTCCTGATTTATGGCCATTGTCCCCTGGAAAGAGTCCAGAACCTGCAGTGCCCTCCCCAGGGGACCCCACGCCTTTCCTCCAAGTCAGACACCATCGCTGGGCCTGGGAGTTGTATTCTTCCACTTGCTGAATTTGCCCCCATCTCAGCCCATAATTAGCTCTTCTGCAAGTGCAATCCTGCCCCAGAATTGACAGCACTGAGACTGTCACAGCTGGCCTGTTCCCTGTCCACAGGGCAGTTCCTTCCCTCGGGTCCCAATGACTGTGTCTTTGTTAGGCCATGCTAAGGTCATGCCTAGGAATTAAAATGCAAAATGGCAGGAAAAGGTCTCTAGGAGTGAACCTCTGACTCTGCCATCTCCAGAGTAAGTGGTGTGTGAGCCTTAGCATCGAAGTTCCACCAGAGTTCAATGTGAATCTTCCCTAGTGGACTTTAAGTCTGTAAAATGGTATTCACCCAGCACTACATAATTCTAAGAATTCACACTGAGTTCATTGGATCTTTTCTAGCATAAATTTTTCCTTTAAGGATATTTGCCACTCTGGAAAGTGGGTTGCTATGTTTTCCTTCCAAAAAGTGGTCAGACAAACCAAAGCAAGTGGACTTTAGGTGGCAAAATGTCCCATACATCCACATCAGTTAAAAGGGAAAAAATAACCAAGATCTTCCTCATGCCCCCTTGCCAGACTCCAGATACCTGTCATAAAATTCAGGCCCCACGTCTTTCCCTGTGAGGGGGAGTCGCCACACCACCAGTGCTAAGGTCACGCCAAAAAGAATTATCGAGGGGCTGGAGCCATGGCTCAGCAGTTGGAGCGCTTGCCTGGCATGCTTGAGGACCCAGGCTCAAACCCCAGCACCATGTACACGACTAAGTGTCCAAGAAACCGAGGCCAGATGAATGAATAAAGTTAATTCTCTCTTTAAAAAAAGCAAAAACAAAAAAAAATTATTGACTTATAAGCATATCTTCCCCCAGCCTGCTAATGATTTCCACAAGTCTACCTACTGATAGCCATTTTTATGTGCTTTCCAGAAATTACTGGGAGACCCAGGGGGCAATCTGGGCGCTCTGTGCTTAGGGGATTGACAGGTAATGTTAATGAGACACACATCCACATTTATACCAGGATTTATTTATTTGGAGTAGAGTGTTCTGGTTGCCTGGGCCTTGCTGAATGGGCAGCAGGAAGACCAGGAGAGGAGTGGGGGAGTGGAGGGCATCTCCAGACCTCTGCAGAGCAGCCTCCATGAGCACTGTTTAGGGCCTCCTCTGCAGAGCAGCCTCCATGAACACCGTTTACAGCCTCCTCTGCAGAGCAGCCTCCATGAGCACTGTTTACAGTCTCTTCTACAAGGACTTGCCACTGTCTGCCCTCATATTTTCAGGTTGACAAGAGGAGAAAAAAAATTAACCAAAAGCCAAATCAAATAAATGTGCAACTCATAAATTCTACAGCTAAAAATTTACCCCTGAGGTATAGCAACAGCGCATCACGGAAGGCTTCCCTCACCCCTGCCCTTGTAAACAGGAGAGAAAGCGAGCTTCTCCACTCCCGAGGCCCCTGCTAGGGGACAGCTCCGAGTGCCTGCCTCCTTCTGGTCTTGTTCAGGAGTTTATTCCCATCGCTGGCGGCTGTACTGCCTCCTCCAGTGTGAGGGGTAGGTCCACATCACTGGCAACACTGCTCTGAGAGACTCCAGCCTGGACCACCCTGCCCAGCCTCAGCTCAGGGATGGGGGATGCTCCCACCAGGGGAGCTGTGTGCACCACAGAGGCTCTGGAAGGACACATGGGTGCCATGGGGTGTGGATGAGGTCACCCTCCCAGCTCACCAAGCCAAGAAGAGCTCCTGCTCAGGCTGGGGAACATACTTCCCCTTCTCTGACTCTGGGTCACAGACGACCCTCCTAGCAAAACATTTCTAAAGAACGTCATCCTCTGGCAATGGAAGAAATCGTGCTGAGCAAAGTTAGCCAAAATGGTTGAATGTTTTCCCTCATTTCCAACGCTGGAGCAAAACCCAGGCTTGGGTGAATGGTTGCCAAGCTCATGCATTAGACCCAGCAAAGGCATAGCAACGTTTAATCTAGGGCAACCGTAGATATGGAGGAAGGGTAGAAGGGAGAGGCAGGAGGCGGGGTGCAGGAGAGGTAGAGAGGACAGGGAGGGATCTAGGGAGGCAATCAACAATGTGGCACATTCTTTACCCTCTGAGAATCCAAACAATACTCATGCAATCATTTAATTTTGGAAAATTCACAATCTAAACATTTATATCACTTGTAAGGTCAAAATATAGAAGAATCAAGACACTGGGGTGTGGGCGATGTAGGGGTAACTGTAATTTATAAGGAAATGTGTATCATATTATTTTATATGCATTTATGATTGTACAATAACTCAAGTTCTTCATTTAAAAAATTTAAATACAAATAATAATAAAATAAATACCTGCAAAAAAAAAAAAATGTCATCCTCTCTCCATGATTTCAACCAAAACCAAGGACAAAGACAAATCAACGTTCAGAAAAAGCTAGCCTGCTGCCCGCCACTGACCGAACCTCTCAGCAGCACAGGAGCTACCAGATGAAAGTGTTATCAAACCTGGGCGTCGGATGCTCCCATGTGTGCAGAGCGTGAGTCCACGTTGAGGCGTTGGCTGTGTGTGAGAGCAGTAACCAGTACAGACAGGAGCCCCGACAGAACAGGCATAAGAAGGACTTGCAAAGTAACGGGGAGCCTCACGCACCCCAGTTGTCCAGTGGAATTAGGCTCTTATTCAGCAGGCTCACACAACGCCATCTGCAGAGCTCCATCTTGTGGCAAATGGTGCTGCTCTATGCACCCCTTCTCCCCAAAAGAGGTGAGAGGCCGGGAGGCCAGGCCAGCGCACGCTTTGCACCTTGGGCTTTTTTTTTTTTTTAACCTTAAAGAAGAGAAAAAATGTTGTTGGAGCAATTCAAAAGGAAGAGGCAGACAGTTTGATTAATCCACTTCTAGATGATGCATCCCGACTCAAACTTGACGAATAGATCAGTGGAAGTGCAACATGCGCATATTTGCCAAGGCCTCCACCACAAAGGGAAACTGGAAAGGAAATGAGCTTCTCGGTAACCAGCAGAGGCAGCCACAGTTGGGGTGGCAGCTGACCTTCAAATGGAGTTCTGAGAAATCCTGGGTGCCTTTGCTGTTAGTCATAGCTTGCAGTGCTATTTCCTATAAGGCATTTGTAAATTCACCTCGGTGAGAAAAAGCTGAAACCTTTAAGAGAATTTGCACCAACTGAAAGAAGGAACTTTGTGCAGCATCTGTGAGACCCAAGTTCAGCGCTTCTGCCCAACACCTCATCTCCACTGAGCAGAACCACGGATTCAACATATCTGTTCATCCCAGCTCATGCATGTAAAATCGCTTTCCACCAGCAAAACTATTCAACTCACAATGTCCTTATTTTAAAAATAGGAATTCAAGAGTTCAGCCAAAGCAATCGTCAGCAAGCCTGTATTTCACAACCATGCTTTCAAATAGCAGCAAGTCACCACTGCTGGAATGATTTAGCTAGATGGCAGATTCTAATAAAACTAATTCCTAAATGATACAGTAAGGAAACTGTGAAGCTGGCAACAGATTTGAGAAACAGTATGTTTTTATGTTTTTAAAATAAGAACAAATGAGTCACTGTCAAAACTGTTTCTTTAGTTAGTAATTACTTGCTATCAACACTCTGTTAAATCAGGATTTTCTCCTTCTGCACTGGTGATAAAAGAATTGATTGGCTGTCGCTCTCAGGTGTTGAGTGACACCTATCCTTTTACTGTGGAGTTTCTATAACTGGAGGCATTTTGACTACAATCTACTGAGCCTTTTTGGCTTTGCCCCTGAAATTCTGAGTCTGCTAGAAAACATAAACAGGCACACATGTGGGAACTGTCCCTTCCAAAAGGGAAGGGATCTGCGTGGCAGGTATTAACCAAAATACTCTTTGTGTGTGTGCGTGTGTGTGTGTGTGTATGTGTGTGTGTGTGGGTGGTGCTGGGGATGGAACCCAGGGCCTCATGCATGCTAGGCAAGCACTTTACCAATAAGCCACATCCCCAGCCTCCAAAACACTCTTAACACATTCTGTGCACCTAAGTGCTGATGGCTAATTCGGCTTCTCAATGGTGAAGCACTAATTTTTGATCACAGTCAATCAGCACTGTCTTCTTTTCTATCAATCACTGGCGGCGGCTAGGAAATGGAGTAATTCCACTCTTGGTAGGTATGAAGCAAAATTGAACAAAAAAAGAAAAATCGTATGCTCTCCAGGAAAGCCTGCTGCAGCGATGGGAAACAAAGGGAGCAGGAAGGCAGCAGACGCTGCAGAGGACCCAGGGGAAGCCTCACAAATAGCTGCACCAGAGCAGAAGGAAGCCAAGCATGGAAGGCCCAGCGCAGCCAGAGGAAGCGCCAAGGCGAAAGTCAACAAGGTGCTGGTCCAGATGGGTCTGGTGGGACGGAGGCGAGCCACGCACAGCACGGCGGGCAGAAGACAGATTGAGACTTCTTTCCCAGGAAACGAAAGGGAAGTGCCCGGAGTGGCTGAAAAAACACAAGCTTCTGGGAGAGGAAAGACAGGAACTGCAAAAGGTACCTGGATCCTGTGAAAAAGCCAGAAAAAGACCCAATCCGTCAGGCAGTGGGGACCGGCCAGGTGCAGAGGGCGGAACCCACCTCAGCGACTGCTCTGGACCTGGGACCAGAACCCTGGCTCCTGCAAGAACAGACAAAGCCAGAGGACAGAATTCGCTGGCAACGACTGGGAGGCAATGGAAGACATCAGAGGCTTCGGCCGGGAAATAGGACGTGTCAATGTTTGGGGTTGAAACAATTCGTGATCAAACTGTAGTCAGCTGCAGTAACCATTCATTTCCGACAGGCAGGCAAGTTCATGACCGTGCCTCCCAGATCGGGGCACACAGAAGCACCACCAGGCCCATGCTCCAAAGCTTCCCCAACTTGCACTGGCTCCCGTCCCTCACAACAGCCTCAGAGGGGCTCACCTGGCACCCAAGTACGAACTTGGGTCATATCCACAGCTGAATACCTCTCCCCTGACTCCATGTGCCACCCCAGCCTGTTCCAGCAGTCCTGTTAGAGAAAAGGTGGGGGCCCTGCTGGACAAAAGAAAGAAAGACAGAACTCCTACATCGAGTCACAACCCATGGTGGCACATGTCTATAATCCCAGCGTCCGGGGCAGCTGAGACAGAGGATCACAAGTTTAAGACAAGCCGCAGCAACTTAGTGAGACACTGAGAAATTTAGCAAGACCCTGTCTGAAAAATAAAAGATGGAATGAACTGGGGATATAGCTCAGTGGTAAAACACCCCTGGGTTCAATCCCAAATTCCAAAAGAAAAAATTATAAAAAAGGGCAGGATTCCCAGTTTAATCTGAACCCCAAACAAATAGGAAGTGGATTTTAGTATAAGTCTACCCCATGCAATAGGTAGGACGTATTTAAGCCAGAGGCCCTCGTTTAACCAGGAGCCTGCCGTGGTATCTGGCACCCCTAGGAAGGCGCAGGCTCATCCTCCAATCTGTCCTCCAACCCATGGCTGCAGGGGCTCTGGAGCAGGAGAAAACCATCAGTGACATGCCCTTCCCAGAGGCAGCCACTGCAGGGCCCTTTATCCTCTGCCATCACCTCGTAGAACCAGGGCATGGACATCATCACCCCACATCATGAACAAAGCAAACTGTCACTGAGCTTCAAGTGACTTAGGAAAGTTGGTGACAGAGCCAGGGCAAGAGTCCCCAGTCTATGTCCTTGGGCTCTCTGTCCCAAATGAGAAGTGTGGACCTGACCCGTCGCTAACCATTGGCCTCAGGCTCTTCAAACCCACAGCCGCAATTCCCTTTTCCCACTTGGAATCCAACACAGGAACCAGCAGGTGATGGAAGTGGCATGAGTGTCCTGTTCCTCAGTCTTGGTGGACACCCAGGCTATGGAGCACAAGGGGCCACCATGGCCAAAGGGAGATGTCAGAGCAGGATGAGTGAGGGACCTGAAGCCCTCTGGAGGCCCAAAATCTTAGAAGAGAAATTGTTTGAGAAGAAAATTTAAAATGAGAGAGACGCATGATTCTCATTTCCATATTGCAGATCTGCTAATTTAGCCTGAGATCCTTGTCCGGGGTGCATAACTGTATCAAATACTCCTGCTACCAAGGCTGTATTGCCTTAAAAGGCAAAGATAATATGGGCTGGGTATTCTTTTCCTACACATAATTCATTTAAGTCAGAAATGTTCTCAAATGGCTTCTTTTTTTACTGCTCTCCAAGTTTACGTGCACCATGATCCAAGAAGATATAAATTACCATTGGGAGAAGGGGCAAGCCTGCTCCCTCCCAGGGCACAAACACCGGGATTTCATTTCCCTGGTACTTTTATTTTGCTGCTAATAAAATTGGGTGGTTAAACCTCCGTGGTGGAGTATGAATATAACACCAGAGTTAAGCTTTAACACCAGCAAAAACTATTAAAATGTTGCCCCGGAGACTGTGAATTTGAATTCTGGCACTGCAGGTCCGGTTGGACCTGAAAACTAAGGAGAGGAAGTCCCTAAGTCTTGCTGAGCAGGCCACACACAAGGATTTTTTTTCCCTTTAATTTCCTTATGGAGAAGAAAACAGCAAAGAGAAAGAAAGCTCAAAATTCTGAGCTGACTTATGAGAAGAAATGAGCTGTAAGAGCCAGAGCCATAGCCTGGTGCTGCTCCTGTGCTGGCCCCGTAGGGGACAACCCTTGGGTCAGGGCAGACAAGAAAGGGAAAAGCAGGGCTGCACCCTGAGGTCCCTGTGCAGATGCGTTCACGGGATGAACACAGTCCAACAGCTCTGACCGTAGTGCATCTGGGTTCTAGAACCTTCTGTCTTAGGCACCTTGGCCACTAACACCAGAGCCAGTCTCCTCAACATAAGATGCAAATCACACTTCAAGGTGAATGAGAAGGTCACAGCTCAAAAAATACACACACACTAAAGCGGTCTGGGGATCCTGACTTGCCTGCGAGGAGGCAGTCTACAAACGTGAGAGTGCTTTGCAGCTATGTTTGTAGAGCCAGCTTACTTCTTGTTAGTGCTACATAGCCCCTCAAAAGTGGGGTGTGGCAGGGCTGGAGCAGTGGCTGGGCAGTTACAGCACTTGCCCGGCATGTGCAAGTACACGAGTTCAAACCTCAGCACCCACGTACACACTAAATGTCAGAGTGATGAAAGCCATGCGAAAAACTCAATAAAAATGGATTCTCTCTCTCTCTCTCTCTCTCTCTATCTCTCTCTCTATCTCTATCTTTCTATCTCTCTCACTGTACTTCTCTCTTTAAAAAGAAAAAGTGGGCTGGGCAGCTGGAATGGTGGCTCAGTGGTTTCAGGCCTCAGCACCATGCACATGGTGAAGTATGTGAGCAACAAAACTCATATGAAAAACTAATGGAATTAATTCTCTCTTTCTCCTTCTCCTTCTCTCTCTCTTTCTCTCTCTGTCCCTCTCTCTTTAAAAAATAAAATAAAAATGGATTGGGGATAAAGAGTCAGTTATGTACTTTAATCAGTAAAAATGGGTTAAAAACTTTTATTTGGAAACATTTGTCGCATCAGCAAAATGTCAAGAATTCTAAGAATAAGTTTAACAAATATTGCTGTAAGTGGACTCAGATTGCGTTTTATATTGTATAACTGATAAAATAAAATTTAGTAAAAAATTTACTAGAACTGATTTTAAAAAAAGCTTAAAGAAATCCTGTAATAGCCTTGAAAACTCTTGGGCTGCCTGTGAGTAAGTACAAATTGGAAGTCAGGAGATAAATGACAGTAAGGTTATCAAACTTCTGGTCTTGGATCCAGTGCTAACAGTATTCACGTTACGGCAGCTTGCAGAACAACTGTTCAATATACATTTTACTAACAATCAATGAATTTAGCAAAGATGTGTTTAAGAAGAGAGTATTTGAGGATTAGGAGCAGGTTTTAGAAATGAAATGGAGGATAAGCTAACAAATCTATCAGAAATAAGATCAACAACTTAAAATTTAAACCAATCTTGAGCATATATTTGAACTTGGATATGCAGAAATGGTGCACAGGTCCCTGAGGTTCGATGGTACACTCGGAGGATCAACAGCCCTATAGACAGTTAAATTACTCAGAAAGCCGGGGAATTTATCAAACATGAATTTCAAAGTGGGTTCTGGCCTCCAGGAAAAACTGGAAGTGCCCATTAATGTACATATAAAATAAATGTTGTCTGCAAACTCTTTCTACTGTTTACCTTTTTGACCACAAATTGGCTAAGAGTTTTTAATTTACAAGACATTGCACAAAGAGTCCCTTCCTTTTGATTGAAGTAGTCTGGGTCCATGTTTTGCACAACTATTTACAACTGCTAGCTTAACAGGCACAACACAAAGGAGACAGTGTGCACCATTTCACATCTCCTGCATTATTTAAAACCAACCCCAATTTGAGAACGTCTACGTTAAAGGGATTTCACACATGGAGGAAATTCTTACAAACCCATCATATATTATAAATGAAAATTGTAACAGTTCTGCAGAAATGTTTTACAGCAGATGCGCTGGAATAGAGTGGACACCCGAGTCGGCGGGGGTCCTTAGAAACATAGGCAGTATTTAGCTCACAGCCTCAATATTTATTTTATTGATCAAAAGAAATGTTAACTTCATCTACTGTTGACAGATAATTTGTCAAAAACTGTTTTAAATAACAGAATACTTCAGAACGGAGGTGGCTCAGGAAATTAGTCGTTGGCCTTTGGGCCGCAGGACTTGAGCCTGAGCTGCCTCCAGAAAAGAGGTCGAGCATCATTTACAGGAGGAGTGGACTCAAACCCAGGGCAAGAAAGCAGGAAGGTGGTCAGGCAGGATCACTACACAGGCGGCACTGAGGAGCTCTCCGCCCAGGGTGACTCCAGCGCCACACGTTTCTTGACCATGATAGAATAAGGGCTCCTCTTTCCAGGGACAGTCACTCAGGAGCGCCAGGCGGGGAGCAGGAAGGGATGCCCGGCCCCCACAGGCTCTGGCTGCACGCTCGCCTCTCATTCCAGGGTCTCTGGGTTCCATTGCCTTCCATAAACTGAGCCCTTCCATCGCACACACGATTTCCCCTCTGTCCCTGCAGCCACTGCCCCACACCTGCCTGGCTGGCAAAGCCACAGTATGTGGGGGTCCTGACACTCCAACCCACATCCTTCCTATCCAGTGGTGCCCCAAATTCACATCAATCACCTGCTTCTCCTGGTGGGTGAGGCGCTCCACAGGGCCTTATGATGGTCAACCCCGTGCACAGATAGCTGAAGGAAAGTCACCCCAGTGGCCCCCCCTTCTCCACATAGAACAGCAATCATTCATGATGGTTTCTGATGCTCCTTCTGTCCTAAGAATCTTTGAATCAGGTCAGGGCTGTTGTCACCTGCAAGATTTCAACAGGAATCCCTCTGCTGGGGCATGTGGCCACATTGCAGGGATGAGCATGCTCTGTCCCCAAAGCTCAAGAATGCTCTGCTCACAAGCACTCCCAGGTGAGCCCAAAGTGAGGGTAACTTGTGTCCTCTGGAGTGTGCTGCTCCAGCAGGGAGCTGGACTTCAGCCTCTGCCCCCACACCCAGGCCCCAGCACACCAGGCACAGCTGCCCCAACCTCAGAAGGTCCTCTCGTAGGGCCACAAGGTTCCTCCGGGCATGTGTGGTGGAGGATGGCCTTTCTTGGGGAGTGGGATCCTGGAAAGCAGTCCCTGTCCCCACCCTTCAGGCACCAGATGCTCGGGAGACCCTGTGAACTCTCCTCTGCACCCCTCCCAGAAGTCCTGGCTCCTCCTGGCTCCCTGCTGGCCAAGCCCTCCACTTGGACCACAGAGGCCAGGGAGTTACCCACGACCAGCTCCAGAGCCAGTACCTGACACTACAGCCCGCTGTTCCCACGAATGTGCACTGTCAGCTAGGATGTCCATAGCGAGCACCAGAGCTGGGGCCTAACCGGCAGTCACAGACTGCCTCCACTCGGGCGGGACGTCAGAGCCCAGGTGTGGGCAGGGCTGCGTGCCTCCAAGGCCTCTTGGGCCTGTAGGCGGCCAGCCTCAGTGACCACACACGTTCTCGGTGTGTCCTTATCTTCTTACTTGAAAACTTCGGTCAAGGGGCTGGAGTGATGGCTCGGCAGTTACGGCACTTGCCTGACACGCACAAGCATGCAGGTTCAAACCCCTGCAACACACACACAACAAAGTGTCAGAGCAGCAAAGGCCACGTGAAAAACTAAATAAAACTGATTATCTCTTTCTCTCTCACTGTCCCTCTCTTGTTAAAAAATAAAAATTAAAAAAAAAAACTCTTCAGTCGGATTGGACTAGGAAGCACCTCAATGACCCCTTTTTACTCTAATCACCTCTATAGTGCCCTACTTCCACATACAGCCGCATCCTGAGGACATGGGGCTGAGGACTTCAGCATGCTAGCTTCTGGGCCCAATTCAGCCATTTCACGCAGGAACCTGGCCTCCTGCTCCTAGGAGTGACCAGCTCCCCAGGATGCTCGCAGCGCAGGAAGTTCACCCACAAGCTGGCTTCTCAACTGGAAACAGCATCGGCCCACAGGTGACAAGTGCTAGTGCTCCACCCCAGTGCCCACGACAGCCTGGTGGGCTTGTTTCCCTGCGCAAAGCCCTCTCGCAGACGCCGGAGTCTTTGATCCTCAAACCCGGTATGCACGGAGGCTGGGGAGGTATTAATCAATGAATGCAGATTAATTTACGAGATGAGGAGGTGCACAGCCCGTTGCCCAAGGTCGCACAGCTAATTACAGCCTAAGCCTCGGGACGAGGAGAACACACTCCCCTCGCCGTCTCCTGTGCAATAACGGGATGCCTGGGACACGGCTCACAGCAGCACCCTCTGCCTGAAGCGCGTTCATCATCTTGCCTGAGTCGTGACCCCGGCTGCCCCTCAAGATCGTATCACAATGAAAACACACATCGCACAGGTGGCGGGCTTGATTTATTAAATTTTCTCGACTTCATGTATTAGGAAGTTTCTCCACACAGGAAAATTTCCCAAATATTGAAAACATATGTACATAGGACAAAGTGCGGGGGGAGGCATTGTGATCCGTCGCACATGATAAATGCTTTTTTAACCAAGTCGGTATGAACTTTCCACATTAATCAAAAGTGGATGCCACATGGTTCTGTATAATTAACCAGGAAGTCACATCATAAGTGATGAATATCAGAGAGCAGAGCAAGGCCAGCAGACGTGGACCCGGGGCGCTCACAAGCAATGTAGGGTTCTGATGGCCCACATGCAATCCTTACTCAGTGAATCCAAGGCTCAACTTCCCAAGGATCAGCAATTAGGCTTGCGGTGGTGCACTTGGCAGAGGGCTCCTCAGCACCCAAAGCGGCCCCTTTGGGCTTCCTGCACAAGTGAACCAGGCCTGTGAGTTCCTGTTGTCCTTGCAGAGCTACGGACATGAGGAAGTAGCAGCTCGCACCCACAGCCAGCCCCTGAGAAGGAAAATGTGCCAGCCGTGAGCGCGTCTCTGCCACAACTGCAGCCAGCCGTTGGTGGCTGGTGCAGGCCTGCACCTACAGGAGAGGTACAAGTCCCAAATGCCTTTGACTAAGTCTCCAGGACCCGAGTGGGTTACAGCTGCCTCCAGCTGTGCCAATCTCACCTCCTCGCCCTGGCAATTAAGACCCTCCACAAGCAGGCCCCAGTGCCCTTTCCTCCGAATACACCAGAGTTGTGCCTGCACCCTCCAGCGTCAGAACTCACCCTGGGCAGGACTCTCGGGACCCTGGGGAGGACTCCCGAGTCCAGCGCCTTCCTCCCGCCGCCCTTGCTCCCTGTGCCCTTCTTCACTCCTCAAAGCCCAGCTAAACAACCGTCTGGCCCAGAAACCCTTTTGCTCAATCTGAAATGCCCCGCAGCACCTGCCTCTCTGCTCCTTCCAGCTGCCATGGGTCCCACCTTCCCTCTGCCTCTGGGGGGACTGGGTCCCACAGGCAGACTGGTGTCCCTCTGTCCCGCATCTCCACTTGCCCCAGCCTGGCATCCTACTGGTGGGAAGAAGCTTCCAGCGAACTGGAGGTGTGCGGGGGGCAGGCCTGTGCCTCACGCCCAGTGCCATGGCAGGTTGAGTGGGGTGCAGATGGGTGCCAGAGTCATGAGGGAAGAGGGAGAAGGGCCAGTGACAGGGGTTGGTCACAGGGCTGAGGCTTATAGGATGCCCAGAACTGGGAACAACGTGTGCATCCTACAGTAAGGCTTCCGTCGACAGTAAGGCTGCTCACAATGACGTGTGGCCTCAACCAGATGCTGCGACTTCCATCAGAAGAATGGAAAGCAGCACGCACTCTGTTAGCGCATGGCGGAGAGAAGCAGGGAGAGGACCTAGGTGCACAGCACACGGTGGCCCTCACTGGGCGAGAATCTCAGGCGAGCTCTCATTTCACCGTTGCTGCTTTTCTGTGTGTTCTGTCTTTCTAGAATGGACACACAGTATGGCAGCAGGGAGCAGGAGGAGTATGGTGCTTTTTCCTTTAATTCTACCCAGGCAAGAAGAACCAGGAGCCACTGGACAGCCAAGGGCCTGGGAAGGCAGGACAGGAGGCAAAGAGGACACAGAGGACCTGGCACCCTGGCCTCCCTCCTCCTCCTTCACTCCTTCCTGCTCCTCAGTCTCCTTCAAGCCGAGCCTGGACCATGCCTGACATCACCCGAGGAGTCATCTCTGACCTCATTCCCTGTCCACCTCCCTCAAGGTCACCACCCACTCCTGCAAGATACAAGCAGAACGGGGGGGAGGGGGCAGGACCAAGGGCGCGTCCACACTTCACGCTGGCTCCCCTCTTGAGAACTTAACGTCTGTCAAAATCCAGTTTGAAGCAGGGACCCAGAGGGGAGAATTGCTCCCCGCAGCGCCAGTCCCCCTGGCTGCCCGTGCCTTTAGCACAGATCCCATGAAGTCTGCAGCATGAACGCTCGCCCTGCCACTACGTGGGCATATTCACACCTTTCCAGGGCCCGGCTACTGCTCAGCCCACTCTGGCAGAAGGACGAGGCACTCCACAGGGGACAAGCCGGGCCCCTCTTCGGCGTCGCTGAACAGTCTCATGCCCTCTGCAGCATCAGATTTCAAGCCAAAGCCGAACCGGAATAAAGGGCACCCTGGCAGCACTGTATTCCATGCCGTGCTTTTATTCCCTTCACTTGTCTTTCAGTGTAAACAGTCGATGTTGTTCTAAGAGGTCAGTTTTATATGCCGGAGCACCACCAAACTGTTTAGTTTTAAAATGACACTACTGTTTAAGACCCAGTAATTTTCAGAACATATGATTTACTGCTGCGGCACTCCGTAGGACTCGTTTCATACCTCCAAGAGAACTAGTCCAAGTGTTAAATAAACATGAAGTCTGAGCCTTGCGTTCTTTCCAGAAGTGCAAGCTCCGTGCGGCTCGTGATTGAATACGGCGGCACACACGGCCGCGCCCCTGCCTCACGGTTGCTTCTTTCCCGTGGCTTCATTTCATGTATTAATTATTTTGTGTTCAGACAAAGACTTTAATTAGGAGTCATAAAGGGTTTCTGAAGAGTGAATAAGTAGTTCCATCCACATTAAACTGATAATAAACAGACATTTCTAGAACAAGGAGCTGCCTGTGTGCAAGCCTTAACTAAGCCTGAATCTATTAACCACTAACTAAACTCAGACTCATAAAATATTGTTTGGGGATGTTACATGACAGTAAAAATGATTCAGATCGCCTTTAGGTCCTTAAAGAGGAAATAAATTAATTGAAGTTTGGTGGATATTAAAGGTTGAAACTTGCCTCTGAACGTGAAAAATTCAACCAATATTATCCTAAGCTCCTAACACTGATGATTAAAAATTGTTCGGTTCTTTGAAATGACAGTACAAAAGCAAAAAAATTGAAATATAATGGCTTTTTAAGGAGAAGAAGCAAATGTATGTGCACTTGATTACAATGAATTTGAAAAAAAGAAGCAGAGAAAGTTAATTTGCCCTCCGTGCTACCGCTCCACTCTGCACGCTCCAGTGTAGGGCCACGTCAGGCAGGCTGCCTCCTCCTCCAGGCTCTGGGCAGTGACGTGGCCAGCTGCCCTCAGCCCAGCCCCAAGGCTTTGTCGCCAGGCCCGAGGCCGCTCTTCCCCTGGTCAACAAAACGCAGGCAGCGCTGGTGACAGTGTGCTCACTGCGCTGAGCCCCAGCGCCATCCGCTTTGCCGATGGTCAAAGTGCGCTTTGCTGGTGTCCTAAAATCTGGGACCCAGATTCTTAAAGAGCATCCTGCCAAGGTCTGCCAGTTGGAGAAGCATGCTACCTTAACCCCAGCCTCTTGCTTAACCCCAGGACTCAGCACAGGTCCCCCACCTCCTCCAGTAGTGTGCCACCACTGCCCCACATTCCCAAGTCCCCGGGGTCCCCAGCCCCACTGCAGAGCCTGCGCTGACAGTGGTGTGGCCTCAACCCCTTGACAGTGAGCCTGGAGGGCCAGGGCCTTGCCTTATCGACCTGTGCAGCACAGAGGTGGCGTCAGGTGGGCATTCTACAAAGGAAGGGCACGGTGATTGGCACCGAATGTCCCCAAGCCCCTGGCATCTGGAGATAATTTTGGCTGGATACAGAAGAGGGAGCAATCCCAGCATCCAGAGCTTGCTCTGAGAGCATAACTCATGTCCACAAGCCACCTCATCCTAGCTTGTGGGACAAGATTCTCCTTCATACAGTGTCCTCCTTGTGACTCTGCCACTTGGGTCAAAACTGACTCAAGTATATAAAATATTCAAAAGGGCAGCCATAGGTAGGCCAGGGACTAGCGTCCAATGAGCTAAGATGGCCTGGCCTGAGCCTCTGGCCACCTGAGGGCTCCACGTTGGGCAGGGGCAGCCATCCCCACCAGATCTCTCACCTGAGATCTTCTCTGTGAGCACAAGTGCACAGGGGAGGCTGGACAGGAGACCTGGACTGGCTCTGGATGGCAGCAACAGCCAGGATCACTGGCACTGTGGTCCCAACAGATGCCAGCTGCACTGGTAGTCACATCAAAAGTGAGGACAGGTACTGCCCGCTCAAGGTCCTCTCTCCCCAGAGCTTCCCTGCACATCCTGTGTCACCTCATTCCCAACTTTGCCTTAGCACTAAGTGCTTTGAGAGACTTTCTGCTGCAGGAATCGCAGGAAGAAGGTAAGGATGCATAGAATACAGGAATAGGCTGACTGCTGACCCTGGAGAGCTCAAAAACCACAGAGTGGCCTCGGCTCCCTAGAGGACGTGCCCAAACCTGCCAGTGCCCTGCCATCTCCGGACCCAGCATGGCCTCTTCCTCTTGCCAATGCACTCCTGATGTCACAAGCAACTGACCTACTGTGTGATCTTCCTCCCTCGTCCCAGGCCACTGCTCTCTGGGAACACAGAGCTCCCGTGGCTTCAATTCCAAGTCACCAGGACCCAGGCCCAGGCAGGGTTCTAGAAAAAAAGCACTTCTCCAGAAGAGCTCTGTGCACAAAGATAGCCCTGCCTGAGTGGAGAGGATGACCATGGCGCCTGGACAGCTGTTGATTCAAGGCTAAGCCACCAAGCACCTATGTGGGGAAGGAAAGACCACAACAGATAAACCCAGGGCACGACGCATTCTCTCTGAATGGGATTTAGGACCCAGAAGGTCACACGCCCTGTCTTTGTGTTCATGAGTTGTCCAGGCTGTAGCAAAGTCCCAACGACACCTGGCACAAAAGGGGAGAAAAGAAGCAAGTGTGGCACATGCATAACTGGGAATTAGAAATAGAGGCCAAAATACAACAAGTATGGTACAGCGGTGGACCTGCTCAGAAAGAGCTGCGGCCAAGTGCTCACGCTGCAAACCTCCCCTCCAGATGGGTGGAATCATCCATGGGTCCCCAAGACCCAGCGTAAAGCTGCATCTGGTTCCACTTTCATGGGCAAATCTGAAGCCAGGTGGTTCTGGAAAGGGTTCCCACAGCCCTTGCCCTCCTGTGGTTTCTCCGGATGCTTCGGATGTTTTCCTAAAACAAAATTGCAAACATGAACCTCTTGTATGCAAGCAAACTTTCATACCAAGGACGCCAATTACAGGCCTGTCATCTTTCCCTTGTAAGCCCCAATTTTTAGCCATAAAAAATGTGCTTATGATACAAGTTTTTGAGCTCAAAAAAACCAATTTGGGGAGGGGGGAATTTACAAATGCCTTCTGAACTGTCTTAGGGGAAATCACACACAAATCAGACAATACTGGTTTTGATCATAATTCAGTGATTTTCTGTTCGCAAATTATTTCTAAGTTTTTAAAAAGTCTTACATTGTAAGATATTCCTTTCTAAAGTTACAGGGAGAGTTTCTAGGAGATAGAGGGAAAAGACTGAGTGAATGTTGAGCAAAGATTTGATAAGATAAAGCAAACAGATTGTACAGGAAGTGGTCTCAGTTTGCTTAGGAGTGGGCCCCTCGGCGCAGGATGAGAAGTCCCTCCAAGCCTGAGCGTGTGCTCATCCCTGACACCTGGACACGGTGGCACTGGTGAACAACAGGCTTGGAGCCCAAACTCAGACTGTCCTGTCTGGCATTTCAAGCCATGTTCGTCACAGTGTTTCAATGGAGGCTTTCTGTGTGCCTTAATACAGCTATCCCTTCTCCTAACAGGCACACACTCTAACTTTGACACATTGGAAGATAGAAGATCTACAGGGAGATGTAGAATCAAGAGCCACAAGACACCGGGTTACAGTTCCCGAGAATTTGCAATTTAAGTATATGATGACTGGAACAGAAATGGAGATCATCTGGAAACGTGTCTTTCAGCTGCTGTATCTACAAGTAGGTTAATTAAGTCACCAACGTTCTGCAGAGAAAAGTGTAAAACAGAGCAATGGAGTGAACCCTTTCCAGGGTTATGCAATTTATAACCCACACCATCCTCGGAGGAGCCAGAAGAGACCGATCCAAAGAGCCCAGCCGCAGAGGAGGAGGGACAACATGTACTCTTCCTTCCCCACCATCCGGGCCACTCTATGTCCTTCAAGAGCCATGCTAGGAAAGGAAGGGAAGAGGCTGCCAGGCAAGGGCTGCCTGTTGGCCCTGTGCAGCAGCTTTCCACCCCCAATCGCCCTGCTCAGGAGCTGGGAGAAAAGCCGCCACCTCCAAGAGAGAGGCAAGGGCAGAAGGCAAGAGCCATGACTCCTGCCCTCTTGGTCCTGAGCGTATCCCAGCTTCCGTCAGTGCCCACAAGTCCGAGAGACAGGCCAGACACAGGCTCCAAACTCAAAGTGCATCTCTAAGAGCACACAGCCTGCAGACTGGCCACCCCCAATTTCCCGATTCACATTAGACCCCATAGCTGACTTTGGTCCTCCCCCACCTGGTGCACCTGGAACAGCGAATGTGGGACTGCATCCCCTGAGCAGCACACACCCACCGCCCCCTAAGGTGCTCTTCCCAGCCCTCCCCTATTGTTCTACCGATTCCTGCTCTCAGGGAGTCTCCATGTGCCAGGGACAACAGGAGCAGAGCGCCCTCAGTGCCCACGTAGCCAAGAAGGGGAGCAGGGTTAAAACTTAAATTGCCAACTCCACGAGCCTGCTGGGAGATGGCAAACACAGAGGACCCCTAGGGCAGCAGGGAGCATCCCGTCCAGGACGCCTGTGGGCCCTAAGCGAAGCAGATCCCATGCCGTGATAAGGCGCCCACTCTTCCAAAGGAGCCTAAACCTCGTGAGCCTTAAGACAGATGTCCAGATTGAAGCCTTGCTCGTGGTGGCACTAGCCAAACTTGCAGGGAAGGACCTGGCTGAGCCTCCCAGCCCCTCCAGGTGACTTTGGCTCAGCAGACCCCATCCTCCAGCTTTGAGCTGGATTTTGCACTGACTTCTAAGCATGAGTCCCACCCACTTCTATCTCCCCCTCCTCCAGTACCCATTTGCCCTGCACTGTCTGACCTTCTTGTACTTGAGCAAACAAAATCCCTCGCCTGGTGGCAAGGGCCCCGCGTAGAGCCACCTTGGTCATCCTGATGGTTTGCAGGGAACACAGGGTAAGTTGCTGAGCTGCTCCAACCTGCATCTTCCACCTGCAGGATATGAGGCTGACAGCACATCCTGAAGGCCTGAGGGTGCAGAATGGTGCTTGGCTTGGAGCAGTGAGGAACGGGCAGGAGGGACAAGGTCTACACGGAAGCACGCAGCAATCTGTGTTCAAAGATCCAATACCTTTGCTATGCAGCATAGGAAATGTGTGTCAATTGAGCACACTTTGTTCTAGATGCCGTGGCAGGCAGAAAATGCCCACCCCCAAAGATGTCCACAGCCTGATCCCTGGAAGCTGTGAGTGTGACCTCATAATCAGAATTAACTTTGCAGATGTGATTAAGTTAAGGGTCTTTAAATAGATGATCCCAGGTCCTTTGGGTGGCCCTAGAGGCAATCACAGGTGTTGGCAATCATAGCCTCCAGAGAAAGGCTGGAGGAAAGCAGAGAGCGTCTGCAGAGGGATCAGTATCCTGCTGACATGATGATTCCAGAGGACTCGTGACTGCCAGAACTGTGGGACACGGGCAGAACACGGGCCCTCACAGAAAGCCCCACAAGCTTCCCGCCTCTTGGAGGGGAGCACAGAGCCTAACTCCAGACTCTGAGGTGAAAACTTCTCTGCTTTTTTTGTTGTTGTTGTTAGTACAAAACCACCTCTATAGCCCCATCTCCACCTGGATTTCAAAAATCCAGGTGCATCCTCAACGCAGCGTTAAGACTTGAGAGGGTGACGTCTCATGGTTCACTGTAAGGAGGTCACCACAGCTCACTGTCTAAACAAGGACAACTGTGGCACCAACAGGAGGACCAGAGATAACTGCCTTAACTACAAGCAGGCACCTCTGACCCCGCAGCACATGCTCCTGGAAACCTTGCAGCCCAGGGGGCCTGGGAGGGGCTGAGGTTTGGCAGTTGCCACCGGCTCCCTGGCCACGCCTTGAGCTGCTTGTGTGGAGGGGGTACCGTCCGGATATTCTTGGTAAATGAATGAAACTTTGCCAAATAAGAAAAATGTAGGCATGAAACTCAAAGGCCAGAGGGCCAGCGTCACAGGAACTTCCATACGCAGGTTCATGTGACATACGCACACATGCTGTTTCCTAAAAGCACACAGACATAGATGCAGGGGGTGTAACTGACATCAGGAATATGATACAGAAAGCACAACCTGAATGTCCAAGACCACTGGAAAGATGAGGCCAACAGGATGAATGCTGACCCCACTGGGCACCTCTGAGTGGCCACGCTGCCCCCAGAAAGGAGCCATTGAGACTTTAACACTCCAGACCATGCCACGGTGACATAGCCGGGCTCCAACACTAGAGGAGGCAGAGGGGACACCAGCATGAAGAGTAGAAGGCTACAGCGGCCTGGGAGTGGGAACAGGCCATGGATTCCAGAAGCATAATCGGGGCTGCAAGAAATGCAGCAGGGGCTCCAGAGCCCCATCGAAAGCGGATGGAGAAGCCAGCACCCCACTGCTGAGGGCAGGCGTGGTGGGGTACCCCTTCCCTCCACGCCAAGAGGAGCCGGCAGACACCCACGTCAAATCCTACACCTCATGGCTTAAGTTCCAGTCATGCATTAGAGACAGGGCCATGACCAGGCAATGGGCAAACACCGAGGAGAAGGCAAGCCTCGAACCACAAACCCTCCGCTCAGAAGCCTACGCACGCAGTTCTAAAGCAAGGTTCAGACAAAGGCGAGGCGATGAAAGCAAGCAGCCTAGCAAGGCCTTTAAAATAGCGTGCGTAAATCGCAGAAGGGATGAGCAAACCCAGATGAAATAACAGCACCTATGAAAGAGCCCCAGTTACAGCAGCTTTGAGATGAAACAGTCACTAAAACATGTTAAATGCAAAGATAGGAGAATGTAGTCCCGAGCAAAGAGTGAGACAGAATGAAGAATTGAAATTACACCAACTTCAAAGGGGGCAGCAACTTTCTAGTGTGTGGAAAACCTGCTACCACACATGGAGAATACACTGAGAGACTCCCAGATGTATCGAATCAGAGTTCTTCATGCTGAAAATGACAGAAAAGTGACATTAGATGATTTAAAATAAACACTGGCTTAAACTGTACGGAACTCGGGGAAGACAAGAGTTCTCAGATTATAATAGTAATCCATCCAAATAAACTAAAATACCTATGCTTAGAAAAAATACAGAACATCCGAAATAAGGAAACATCCTTAAAAGCTTCCAGGAAAAAAAGAGAGTGTCTATAAAAGAATGACAATTGCAATACAAAAATTTATCACCAGCAACCAGAGCTTCCCCAAGCAAAAGAAGTAACATCTTCACAGTGCTGGGGTGGGTGAGAGGGAACCTTAACGAAAGGTCCAGCCAGTCAAACTATTGCTCAGGACTGAAAGCAAAAATACAAAATGCTCAGGCATACCAAAGTTCAGAGAATGACAGCTTACAGATCCCAAAAAACCAAACCAAAACAACAGAAAATACCCTGACAGCATGCCCTTCTAGGAGGAAAGGAGCTCATGGGAAATGAGATGAGAAAATGAGAACAGAAACTGATAAAATACGCAACAGTAAACTTAACTATTAATTCAGAAAATGATAGCTTTTGTATTTAAAAAGAGTGATAAGACAAACTCTAAACAACAATACCCAAGATAAGGGCTTGTTCCTCAGCCCTTAATATGGGCAGAGGAAATTTTTCTAGCCTTTGTTAGAAAACTTGTAGTTAAATATCTTTAAAATTTAAGAATAATCACTAAAAGAATAGAAATAATGTGCACCTTCCAAAGAAGAAAAAACATATATCAACATATTTTGTTAATTTTCAAGACAATTAAAAAGATAAAGAGAAAGCAAAGAAATAAGAGTTTCAAAGAAAAAATCAGAAAAAAAGAAATTAATATTAACAGTAAAATAAAATAGCACAAAGAACAACTATGTTCGTTAATCGCAATAAATATTAATGGATTAAATTTATACATTAAAAAGTATGTTATCTGATTGGATTTGAAGATTTTTAACAACTCTAGGTATATGTGACTTAAAGATCGTAGATATGACTTAAAGATCGTAGTTATTTATTTCATAAAAATTGAAATAAATAACAAGACACAATATGTACATATTATCAAAAAGAAAAAGGCATGCTAGCTATTTTAAGATAGCAAAAATATAGTTTTAAGGCAAAATGTTAATATCCATAAATTATGCGCTATATTAAGAAAAATCATCAAGAAGACACTAACAATTTATATCTTCAAAATTTAACATCAAGCTCAAACTGAAACTATCACAAGGATATATTTTTTTAAATCCACAATCATATCTGTAAACTAAAATCTAGAGATAATAAGCAGGACAAAGGACACTTATTCAAAACCCACGATATATATTACAATTAAATCTAACACTTCAAAAGATCTAAATAAAACAAAGGACATGAATGCTTGCTATCATTATGTATATTTAATATTATTCTGGTGGTGCTAGCCAATGCAATAAGTAAAGAAAAATAAATGTCTCAGAAATAGCAACTGAAGAGATGATGTGTTAATCAATTTATAAATTCAAGAAAATTGATGGATAAATATTAGAAAGAATTCAGCATGGTAATTAGCTCTGAAACTGTAATAGGCAAAATGATGGTCTCCAAAGATGCCCACATCCTATTTCCCAGAACCCTTGAGTATGCACATGTTCGTGGCAAAGGCACTTTTTAGGTATGATTAAGGTAAAGGATCTTGAGATGCAGAGATTATCCTGGATCATCTAAGGTGGCCCAATCTAACTCATCACTTAAAGAGTAGTTTTGACAATGGAGGAAGATTGGAGAGATGCAATGTTGTTGGCTCTGAAGATTAAGGAAAACAGCATGATCCAAAGGATGGGAGTGGGCTCCAGAGAGTGGATAATGTGAAGGGACAGATTCTTCCAGATCCTCTTGGAAGGATGATTCCTCCAGCATCTTCACCTTAACCCTGTGAGCCCAAGCCATACTTCTGAAGCACAAAACTGCAAGAAAATAAATGCACATAATTTTAAGACACTAAGTTACTGACACATGTTCACAGTATCAATAAAAAATGAACACTCAAATCAACAAATAAAAATAAGTGTCCATTACCACGCATTTAATTACACAATATAAATGCTGAAGTTCCCCATTCACAGTAACAACCAATGTAAAAGTTCACTGAAAATAAACCAAAAAAGCACTTGTAAGAGAAAAGTACTAAGATAATGTTCTTAAAACCATTAACTACTTTCAAAGAATATAAAGCAAAATTTCAATAAATGAGACAACATATTATGGACATGAATTGGAACATTTCATGTCGTATGTGTGTCAAACCTACCAAAATTAGTCCATAACATCAATGTAATTACAATCATAATACCAACAGGATTTTCATGAAACTTTTCAAACTTATCTTGAGATTCAAATGCAAAAGCTGAGAGTAGAGAAGAGTCAAGAGAATGCTGAGATAAATGAACAACTGATGGGCACTTGCCCCCTAAGGTATTGAGGCTATTATAAAGCTATATTAGATAAGAGAGTGAAGTCTAGCCATGGGGAAAGCTAAAGGGCCAATGGAACAGAACAAAAGTAAAAAAAAAAAAAATACATATAACATACTTACATTTATAAAAGTTGAAAGAAAGACAAAGCTAAAGACTAGATTGTGCATGGAGGTGCAGAAAACAGTGGATAAGCCAGATGCCAATTATGAGGGCTGTGAGGGGAGGGGAAGGGAACGCACCCTGGGAGGTGTCCTAGGCCACACGGTTGGTACTCAGTGCTTGGCTTTACTCCTGCATTCTCACCTTCCATTGTGGGGTGGGTGGGTGTCTCTCCTCTGTACAAATTTTACAATAAAATATTTTAATGACAACCGTGAAATACTAGCCTATTAAGAAATGAAGCTGTGATCATTGATTATTGATAAGAACAGCATAACATTAGATACTGCCAACTTTATACACTCAAATGCCTCACAGATTGATGGATCTAAACATGGAAACCAAATCTTATTATTTTATAGTAACATTCAGGAGTGCTTCGGTTTTTATGGCCAAAAAAAGATATCTTAAACTACACAAAATGCCTATCAATGTAATTAATGTTAATAATTTTGATAATACTGAGTCTGGAATTGTAACTCAGCTCCAGAACATGTGATTAGCAGGAGTGAGTCTCTAAGTTCAATCCCAGCACCAAAATAAATAAATAAATACATGAAAAAATTGAATAATATTGCTGTCAATACATTTGCACATCAAAAGACAGTAGGCAGAAGAATAAGCCATAGACTAGGAGGAAAATATGCACAATATTCATAAGAAATAAATTTCCATACTCTGATGTATATGTTTTATTTTTTTAAAAAAATAATAGAAAACAGACCCCACACACACAATAGAACAATGATCAGGCAGTATGAACAGGCAGTTTGCAGAAGAGGAATCTAAGTGGCCAATAAACACAGACAAGATGCTTCAACTCAGAGGGTGGCAAGAGTGCGGAGTAAAATAAGGACTCTCAATCGCAGCCATGCAGTTCTACCACCGCAATTGTTGGCCAAGTACCTGGGAGGAAGATGAGGAAGCTCCAAGCTCACCAGTCAGAAAGCACAAAGGACTCACTCTCGGAGAGGCTTGGGACCATCCAAAGGAGTTGACGTCTGACCATGTAACTCACATGGTGACTTCTTAGTAGGGCCTCCTGCTCATGTGAAGAGTCTGAATGAGGAAGGTTCAGGAATGTCCCAGTGCCTATTGTTGGCTGCAGGATAAAATGGGAAACAAGCTAAACGCCCATCCATAGCAAAATGGACAGACTGTCTCGGTCATATAGCAACACAGGGCAGATAAAAAAAAATTAACTAGTGTTACACGCACAACCTCAAAAATAGAATGTGGAACATAACCTCAAAAATAGAATGTGGAACGCAACCTCCAAGGACGCAGACAGCACACAGTCGTGCTTTCAAATCTGCCAACCACTACGGATCAGGTTGCTGAAGCATGAACATGCCTTAAGGTATGAAACACGCCCAGAAATCATGAAAAAGAGTCTGTGAGGTCGCCTTTAGGATGGGGAGCTGCGGGCACAGGGCCACTCGATCTAGAGCGCTAAGATGGAACCAAGATGGTGCGTGTGTGGGCACTGGAATGCCAGAAAGAGTCCCTCTCTTTTAAAAGTGTACTCTTCTAGAGAGCAGTAAAGACTCTCTGGTGGACCCAGCCCCTTGAATTCGTCCGACACCTTGGTCCTGCAAAGACACAACCTGCCACTGAGACTCCAGATCACCTGATGCCACCGCCAGGATGAATGGGAAGGCAGGATGACACAATTTTTTCTCTAAACAACAGAAGGAAATGTTGCTGTTTATGAAACAGTCCAAATGTAATGAGTATTTATAGGTCACAAGCTGCCAAAGCGTTCTGATTAATAACAGTAGGACAAGGAAACCCGGTAACCTTTTATGATAAATTGCTGGCTGCGTGTCAGTGGTCTGGGGCTGGCAGCAGCAGGTAGTCACTTCTGGCCCCCTCCTTTGGAAGGATGTGGGACCAAGAACAGCAGGCTCTGAGAGACACACAGACACCGAAGGAGGCTCCTGTGAGAGTAGGAAGTTGCGAAACTCTGGGGTTTGCTCTAGAGCAGCGGATGGATTGGGGGAGGCTGGCCCAAGAGAAAATCGCAGCCACGTGAAGAGGTGTGCAGTCAAACCACTTCAGCCTTAAGGGATAAAATCCTGTGGCAGGCAGCCCTTGTCTCTGCGTGCAATTGTCTTCTGCACAGAGAGCCCGCATCCAAGCCCGGCAAAGACTGCAAATAAATGGGCTGCTGTTGATATGCATGTTTTAACCCCTGTGAACATTAATGGGAGTTTTGTGTACGTATTGATTGCCAAAGAGGCCTAAAGTTTAAGGCATTAATTCTGAATTCCAAGATGTTTGTCAATTCCTCCTAGACCCTCATCCCCATCAGCACTTGGTATTTCAACTCCTCTGCATATTTTAAAAGAAGAAATTTAGGGGCTTACCTAATCCGGTCTTATGTCTCGGAAGCCCACGTCATTTAATGGCTATGTCGATATACATCCATATTTAGGCTGAGATGAATGGGCACAGTGTGCGTCTGCCTTGGCAGCAGGGCAGGGTATCAATCACGAAGATGACTCTCGCGGACACATCAGCCATTTGGCATCCTGTCCCCCCACCCCCACCTGATATGGTTGAAGACACTTCCAATATATCAATAATGATCTGTGTCCAAACTCTTCTCAGGGGATCCCTTGAGCTAGGCTGGAGCTATATTTACGCCAGCCCATATAGCATCCAGCTCCCTATGCATTGAGGACCCCCAGAGGTGAGCTCCCAAGCTTTCTGAAATGATGAATTTAGCTCACTTCTTGAGATGTCACTGGCTGCGGCGGCATTCAGGCGAAGAGTGAACAGAGGCGCTGGATAGCCCGCATCGGAGGAGCTGTCTGGATCCCACCCACCGCCCCTTCTCTCAGGCCCTCCGCCCCGCACAGCGTCATTCCCGCTGCCCAGCAGGCCTGTTGCCTGTTGCTCTCCAGAGCTGCAGCTACTGTCCCTCCTCATGCCCCCTGGTAGCTTCTCCAGAGCCTACGCAGGGACCCTCCTCCTCTGCCCCCCTCCTGCTTCCATGAGTCCCTCCTTCCCCAGTGACCTTGGTGAGCTAGGGACCTGCTCAAAGGCTCAGTTTCCTTATCTCCCCAGGAGGATCTCGCTGCCACCTCAGGGCACCAGGAGACTGGAACTGACCAGATGGGAGCAGGCCCTCAGAGTGGCCAGGAAGCCAAGCTGGATTCTCCCTGCTGGTGTCATCACAGAGCCAGGGTGCATAAAGGGAGGCCGAGACTCAGAGATACCAGAGATACAGGGTAGCAATGGCCAAGGTGGTAGGGCTTGCGGCTGATGACTCACAGTGGGCACCGTGTGGCCAGATGCAGTCCACAAAACACAGGGTGCCCAAGTAAAAACAAAATTAATGAAAAAATACTCAACATCTGGAATTCAAATGTCTCTAACCCTGGGCACTGGAGGGATGGAGTCATGGCTCTCTGCAGATGAAATACATGAAACTGGAGCAAGTCACGGAAATACAAGGACCGGCAGGGCCAGGTCACCAGGCTCCATGCCCTCAGGTGTGGCAACTTGACTCTGAGGAGGGGTGAGACCCTGGGCAAGCAGGGAGCTCTGTGCCCTCAGTTTGCCGCACACGCGGGACACAAGCCAAGGCCACCATGCTGCCTCACTCACAAAAGGACCTGGATCGCTTATACAAAGCAGCTCTTCTGCGTGCCCAGGTAACCTGACAAAGAAGCAGGCCGAACAACTAAAATTGTACTTTATACTTATATCTGTGGGGTAATTGAAGAAGGAAAGATGTTTATTCTCCTACTAAGGAACATATCCCACTTAATTGCGTGGAGCCCAAGTAATATTGGTCTCCAAGGATGGCTGTTATCCATCAACTGGGTGCAGTGCACCCTCCCACCATGACGACTAGAAGAAAATCTAACCTACACTTTAAAACAATTTTACCACTTAGGACATCTTATAAACGAAAACACAGAAGCTCAAAAGGTCACTCACTCACTCTTTCACTCCCTCAGGAGAGGACTGGACTAGGGTTGGAAGGCGGGTGCCACACTGAGACAGCCATGGTCTCCCTGGAAGAAACAAGCTCAGGCAGGTCAACCAGTCACGGCAGGGGCCAAATCCAGCCCCCTGCACGTTGTGTGTGACCCCGGAGCAAATAATGGCTTTTATGTATTTAAATGACTGAAAAGTCTAAAGAATGACATGAAACTTGGACTTCAGTGCTCAGGATTAGCCAAGCACAGACACAGGTGCCCATGGTCCATGGCCACTCTCTGCCCAAGGCAGAGCTGCGCACGGGTACCTGGGACTGGAGAGCCACACAGGAGCAGAGCAAGCACTGAGGAGGCCTCACAGGAAAAGCCCCAGGGGAAAGCAAAACCACAGTCCAGCCCTGCTCCCAGGGAGCTCGCGCGCCCCAGGAGGGAGGGCTGCAGGGGCAGGAGAGGCTTGGCGGGCACTGGGGTCTTTCGGACAGACACCGGGCAGGGAGGAGGGTGGAGAGAGTGGAGAGCAGCCCTGATGGGGCACCTGCATAGCTGGCCAAGAGACAATGTGACATCAGACAGGCCGCACCTGGGCATGGGGAAGAACACCCCTGCCACACTTACTAGCAGCTTCAGGACACAAGTTCTCAACATAGTCAAGTGGAATATCTAATTTACTTCCTACTACAAATGCCTCAACCAACATCTCACCTTTCCTTCCTGTGTCTGTAACCTGCTAGGTTCCTCTGTTAACGAATGAATCTGCAAAACCCAACCAAAAACACACGCTGGACCCCGCAACCCCTTCAAGCTGCCCTGCACACAGAGCCCCCTATTTCCCCTGTCTGTGCTGTCCACACCCCCGGCTTGCAGCACCCACCATCCGGGACTGCCTGCTTTCACCTCTCTGACCAAGGTCTAGGAACCCCCAGTTCTGCCCTCAGGCCCCATCTGCCCCTCTGACCTCTCCTTCCTTCTCACACCACTGTATTCCCCCAGCTCCACCAGGGTCCGGCCTTCCTCCCACATCTCTGGCTGTTCTGACACAGCTCGAGCCTGCGTCCTTCTCCTTCTTGTAGGGAAGACTCTCAAGATCCAATCCTTCCTCATCTGTTCACTCTTTCTCCGGGTGACCTTGGCATTGCCTTTGGCTTCAAGTACCAGCTGCCCTGTTGGGACCATCTGACGGAAAAGTCATGAGAAAGGCTTTTCCCTGTTCATAAAATACAGCCACATTTGGCTCTCGTGAAGTCTCCTGGAGGAAGGGGATCAGGGCCCTCCCCCTGAAAACCTCCACTGATCCCCTTGGTGGGTGAGGACGTTCTCTTCCATCCTTGGTCCTCCCCATCGGTGTCAGATTATCTTCATTTCCACAGCTAACAAAGGCTGCCATAGCAGGTGCTCAGTTAACACCTCTGCACTCAAGAAAGGCTCTTGACGATGAAGTAGTTGGTGCTCCATTAAAAACATAACCACATCTACATATCTAAACTTAAACAGGACTTGCAAAAGGAAGACTTACAATTGCCCTCTGTCTCCTTAAACCCCAGGTACTTTAACAAAATAAAAATCAATTCTGACAACATTCAAGATCATGGATAGGAATCATCTTCTGGTTTTTGGAATTCCAGCTGTGCTGTGTTCCAGCTGTGGGATCTGGGACAGGTTCTTCCACAACCAGATGCGGATGAGGACAGCTCCCTCTCAGAGCTGCTGAGAAACCAAATCCCATATCTCATACCAAGTGCTAAGGGCAGCATGCGACATAATAAGCATTGAATAAATGATAGTGAAAACCATGCCCTCCAGGAAAATTAAGATAAAGCAGCAGTCAGACAGGAAGGGTGGGGGACTCGACACAGGCACAAGCAAGGACAACACATTTCATAAAATATGGGAAATGCCAAAAGGCTTTCCTAATTCCCACTGAGGAGCAATGGCTCACCCACCCTTGCTGACCCAGCCATAAAACCAGGAGACAGACTCGCTGTTACACCCTGACCGAAAGATATCAGCCTTCTGTGATGTGCGGTTGCTTAAGGGGATGCACAGCGTAACCTGTGGCAAATCTAAATCTGCTTAAGGACTGGTATTCTAAGCAGCTCCCACTATAAATAACCATTCCCTGGAGTTTCTCCTCCCAATCGCTCTGTCATTCACACTGATCACTCAGCGAGTATTTATCAAACACACACATGTGCATTACGTGGCCAACCACGATGAGGTCAGGTGGGGTCCCACTGACAATGGCAAATTCCCACTCATGGAGGCCACGGTCCAGCCTCCTACCCCATGAACATGCCAAGTCCCCCAAGTCTGCCCAAGACAGGGGCCAGTCCTATCGGAGAGTCACATCATCTCACCCTGCTCACCAGGGAGGGAACGCAGGAGTGCGGACCCCTGAGGCACCAGTAAATTTAAGCATAAATTTTCACAGAAGGCATGACAGACAGGCCCTGTGACGGCGATGTAATTACTGTTGATGGCCGACCTTCCAACGAGGTTCCTTTGAATTATAGGAATCTTATTAGAAGCCTCTGACCTCTTGAATTTGCGAGGCAGAAATCGCCTGGAAATCCAACACCTTATTTATGCTGGCTCTGCAAAAAGGGGAAAAAGTAAGTCATAAGTATAGTGGGACAGACAGACAGGCACACACATGTTTGTGTTCATGGACCTACCACTTCTCCTACCAGGCAGGATGTTCACACCAAAACCAGCTGTGCATGCAAAGCCAGCAGACCTCTGGTCCTTGGATGGGGCTCTCCGGAGAAGTTTCCGGTCCTCTAAGTCCAGCGAAGAGGACAGGCAAGAGAGCAGAAGGCCCCTGCACTTTCCCAGGGCCCCTCTCTGCTGGGCCAGGAGCAGCCTTGGTGGAGGGGAAGGCTTTAGGAAGAGGGAGGGGCGGGGCTTGTGCTTGGGGCAGGGCTACCCGGGAGGTGGGGCTTTAGGAAGGGGAGGGGCCAGGGTAATGGGCGTGGCTGCAGAAGGGACAGAGCTAATGGGAAGAGCGGGTCATTACAATTGGAGGAGAGCCTGGCGTAGGGGCGGGGCTAAGGAAAGGGGCGGAGTTGCGAGGGAATGAGGGGTAGGCAGCAGAGTCCTCTCCCCATTTAAGAAAGAAATGAAAATGAATGATTAAAAAGTCATTTTGTAATGAAGGTCGCCAGCCTCCTGGTGCCAGGTGTCACACAGGCTTCAGTTTTCTTTTTTCTGCAGAAGGCCGGAGCTTACCCTCTGGGATTCCAGGAATGGGGCTCCTGCCTTTGAGGCATCCCAGGCTCCCCGAGTCTCCATGGAACCTGGGCCTTGCTGCTCCGCAGGCTCCGCCGCGTAAGCTGCTTAGGTTCAAGGGTGTTTCACTAGCACAGCTTACTGGGGACTGCATTTTCTCTGGGGTGCACGGCAAGCTCTACATCAAAGCCTGATTGAGCAGAAAATATGTGCTAATGTTCACAGCAGTACTCTATTATAGTATAAGTGTGCTTGTAAATATTCACTACATGTTATTACGCCATTTGAACCAAGAATATTGGAAGGTGAGAGGTCGCCCTAATGCTCTCTCCGGAGGCAGCAGTTTTGAATATAACCAAATGGGATAATGGTCAGGAATACCCAGAGGGGGCAATGTAACCGTCGTAAAGGATTGTGCTGTGAGTTTTAAGTTTTCAGGACAACAGAGATGCCTACGAGATGGCTCATAAGCAGTCATTATTAATGGAATGACAAGGCTAATGTTAAGCAGAATGTCTTTGCGACAATAAATCTTGTCCCTGTGCCATTAGTACTCCTTACAACTGCAAATAGCAGTTAGGTTGTAACCTAACATGGCAGCGTTTTATCCTCTCAATCTCTAATGTATTTTATAATGCTGTTAAAGTCAGGAATAGCAACTGTTTAAGCTCAGTTAATCTAGGAGAAGTTTAAACACGAATTTTAAATGCAAAAAAACTGCTTTGATATTAGTTTTTCTTAATTAAATTGGAGATCTTTATAAGACGAAGATCTTTTTACACACACATCAGCCTGTAGTAGATGAACATGGTTGAATTTTAAATGCTGAACTTTTATTCGGGCTCAACTTTGACTACCTAATCTAAGACGGTTTTAAAAAAAGAAAGAAGGAAAAGCGGTACCTTCCCTGGGAGGGCCAGGTTGCACGTCTGTTTGTTAAACATCAAGCCTGCATCTTATTCAAGCTCTTATTGGGGGCTGGTTAATTATTGTAAATTGCTTGTTTGTATGAATTTCCCATATAGTTTGCTTTTGAAATTGTGACACCTGTCCTATCTTCTGATTTGACTTGCCTTAAATACATCAGAATATTTAGAAGATGAAAATCTCACATCGCTTTCTTTCTGAGTCTTCTAAATGACCACAAGAACACAGACTGAAGCTAGAACACACCCTGATGGGGACAGCAGCTGCTGTGTAGGATCCACCTGACTAGCCTCCAGGACTCCCTGAGGGGAAGAGGAACAACCCACGGACTGCACAGCTGCAAGGTGTGTAGACAGATGCTCTCTGCGGGCTTCTGTGGCCCCGATCCCAGAGAAGACCTTGGAATGGGGGGCGTGAGGGGTCTCAGAGGATTTGGCTTGTTTTAATTGTTGAAAGTTGATAAGTTTGCAAGACTTCTTTTAAATTCTTAGACAGAAGGATGTGCATCTTTGCAGAGTGCTGTTGCTAAACAGACAGAGGAGGGCCCGGCTGGGCCTGAGTACATGAAACGTGCCCCCAAGAATCCCACAGCCCTTGGATCTTTCCCTGGAAGATGGCATTTTCAAGTAACCTCAGAGCTTCATGCTGAGCTGACCTGACTCCAGGGCTGTGGGGCTGGAAGGAGAGAGCTCTCCTCCGGTTTTCAAAGGTTCCTGCTCTGCCTCGCACAGTGGGCATCACGGCGGGGCTGGGGGCCCCTCTGCCCAGGCTGTGGCTCTGCGGGCAGCCAGCCGAGCACGAGCTCCCAGGAGTCACTGGGAAGCCTGCTCCTCGCCAACAGCAGGTGCACCTGCGAGGCTGCCCAGGCAGCCTCTGCCTGACTGGGGCGGGGACTGTGTGCCACCACCCGGAGAGACATCCTTTAATTGAAAATTTATGTTTAATTGAAGAGTCACCTGTTTTATGTAAGATCAGAGAGCAGGCTCCCCTCAGAATTGTAATGGGGACAAGAAGTATACTATTACGTGTTTACTTTGTGAGGGAAGGAAGTTTCATATTTAATTCATACGAGGGTTCCTTGGCCAGGAAAGAAAGGTTTCTAGAAGCCAGGCCTGGGTATTGAAGACACCAGCATCTCCACTGAAGAGGGTTTCCTTTGTTGGCTTGTGTCCTTCTAAACAGGGTGCTCAGGGAAGGGAATTAGGAAAGTCACATCGTCATCAAACTATGAAGAACTGCTGTGAGCTTCACAGCCAACTTAGAAACCCATGCAATCAGAAAATAGATGTGCAGGAAATGATTAGGGTAATAACTTTAATATACGAATAGCTTGTATATGTGCACAAGAGAAATATGCACATACCAGTAGACTAATGAGAAAAAGGCAAAAACAAGCAACCCCAAGAGGTCATACACATTTAACATAGAAAAAAATGCTGAACTAAATGATTAACCCCAAAATGAATATTAAACATGTTCACAACTCTTCACCCCTTCAACTAGCAGAAATTTGTAACCGTAACATCCAGAGCAAGGTGGAAGAGGGAAGGGAACCTCACATGTTGCCAGGACAGGGTGAAGCTGGACAGCACTCCTGTAAGATAATCTGGCAATCAGGAGCAAGACTCTTAAAACAGTCATGCCCTTTGACCTCATAATTTTGTTCTGGGAATCTAACCAAAGAAAATGATCTAAATATATAAAAAGCTTTATAAAGATGTTTGCAAAAGTGTTATTTGGAATAATAAAAAAAGTTAAAACAACCCAAATGTCAAAAGATAAACAAATGTCTAAGTAAATTATAGTTGCTACATTTGATGGAATATTATGCAATCATTAAAAACTGTATTTGTAGAGACTAAATTTTTCTCAAATGTAATACGATATAAGGGAAAATAAAGTTCTATGTTCTGATTGTTTATGTCTAAAAAACAAACCAACAGGGGAAAAATAATCCAAAAGAAAACATACTAATATTTTAATC
This sequence comes from Aplodontia rufa, assembly GCA_004027875.1. Taxonomy (NCBI): domain Eukaryota; kingdom Metazoa; phylum Chordata; class Mammalia; order Rodentia; family Aplodontiidae; genus Aplodontia; species Aplodontia rufa. Next base: position 10,601 of record PVKS010001440.1, on the reverse strand, counting down.
AAATTTGGGCACAATGAATGATTTCAATGCTCTGTTTGTTTAGGTTTCAGATAGTCCACATGACTTGGTATTGAATTTTAAATAAACATGAAGATATAGTCCAATCATGTTTTTCTGCTTTAAACAAAACCAGAAAGATGGGCCATAGTGGACACTCTCAGTTAAACCCTTGCCTTGCTGGTTGAGAAATGGAAGCCCAGAGGCTCCGCACAGCTCTGAGCCACAGCCCTAATTAGAGAACTGGGCCTCCATAGAGTCTGATGCTTCGTGTTGGTTAATTGTATCAACTCCCATTAATTGATTAATTCTGGAGGGATATTATGTTCTAGCCAAGAGCATGTCCTGGGAAAAATCACCACTTGTCTCTTTTATCCAGTAAACATGGTCTGGCCAAGGTCTGGCTAGAGAACCCAGTAGGCAAAGAAATGGCCCTGTGTCTATAACACACGTGCAACACCCACATGCACCACCTGCACCTCACTCTATTTACAAGGAAAGATAACTTACCATTTAAAACCGAGGCGCCTGCTGCATAATAGGGACAAATGGATTTGCTGGGTGTACAGATACTGCCCCATCATCAGTAGGGCCCAGGGCAGAGTTGTAGCTCCTGTCCTGCTGGACACAGGATCATCCACGCTGTCCTCAGAACCTGCCAACCTACTCAGGCAGAAGGCCTTGTGGTTGGGCCACCCAGCCTCCTGCAGGCGCTGGGAGCCCTTGCTTCAAGGGTGCATTTCTCTGCATAGCCCGTCCTTTAGGATGGAGCCCGAGGCTAAGGTTGGAGACCCTGTCCTCTGCTGACCATGCAACTGACCCAGACAAGCACCGTCGTCTTGCTCTGCCTGTTTCCCCACCTGCACCGCAGCAGCTGATCACGGAACACACACCCCTTACTTCTCAGTGTCGTTGCTTTTTATAAAGCCTAACACTCAATAATAATTCTACTAGACCCTATCAACTCAACCTAAATCACTTGCTGGTATAAAGATAAATTGGAAATACTAATGCTTAGTGAGTACATTACTCTATACTTCTTTTACTTAGTGAAACATTTAATTAGTATTTACTAGAAAATTACTATCAATTACTAAAAATGACTACAAATTACTAGCAAAATGGATAAATTTTCTCTCTACCACTAAAATAAATTCAATTACTAACTTTAAGTAATTGCAGGTAATTTATTTCTTGGAGGGCAGGGAGCTATAGACAAACTGGAAGGAGATGATTAAGATGCTCAGTGTGGCTGATTTATGAGGGAAACTTAAGTAGCTAAATCTGGGTGGCTGAGCAGAGCCAGTGGAAACACACCACAAGACGTCCGCAAATAGCTACCCTGGGTGAAAGTCTCTCTGCGGCCTCGCCCAGGCTGCGGAGGCTGTGGTCCCAAGCAGATCCATTTAATCAGGAGCTTTCTGCTAAAATACTTAGAGGTTTTCTTGATGGTGAAAGCTGGGATCCAAATGTGGACGGCCAAAGGAAGTGGTCAGCACTCCAATCTTAGGACTCGAATTCTTTGCACAAAGATTCCAGAGACTCTGCTGAGCTGGAAAGGTTAGAATCAGGAGCAAAGCTTCCCATGCGTTGTTGCTCCTCAGAACTCTCTGTCCCCAAACACAACATAGAAGTCATCAGCCCCGTCAGCTGCTTTCAGACAGGTGACTGGTCCCTACGTGGTCATCACAGCCGTGCCCCCATCACATGGCCAGGCAGGTGGCAGAGACACTGAGCAGGCTGGAGGAGCCCTCCGTGAACTAACTCACCCTGCGTCCTGCATGCCTGGTGGGCCCTCACCTTCCTTGCCCCAAGAAGCACACAGCTGGAGTGTGCAGACCCTTGATCTTTATTGCAGAACTGACCGGAAAAGGCGCAGTGATGACCACTGAATTTCACCTGCCATGACGCAGGGAGTGAATGGCAAATGACTCAGACTTCCCCAGGCTGGGACACTGTGGGCCGTTATGGTGGATTTGGAGACAAAAGACATGGTTCAGTTCAAATCCCACAGATACACCTCCAAAACTCTCAGACTCCTTCCCTGTGAAGGAAAAATTCAAATAGGTCTCCAAAACTCTCAGACTCCTTCCCTGTGAAGGAAAAATTCAAATAGGTGTTCAAGATAAGCAAAACGGGGTCTGCCCTAGAGTGGAACACTAGATGGCCGTAAAAGAAAAAGAGATACGGTGCGATGGGAACACACAAGGGAGTCCGAGAGCATGGTGCTGAGATCTGCTGGAGACTCCAACCATGACACTCTGCCGAAGACAAACAGGGGGCAAAAAAGACCAGTGGTGACCGAGGCCCAGGGAAGATGGGCAGGTCCTGGTAGCAATGAGACTATTGTGCATGATCCTGTAAAGGAGGACAGATGATGCAGTGCAGTTGTCCAGACCCAAGGCTGTGTAAAAGTGTCCCTAATGCACCAGGACGTCCACACCCGGATGAGTGACAGTGGCCTCATGACGTCCACACCCGGGGATGCATGAGAGTGGCCCCATGATGTCAACACCCTGGGAATAGTGAGAGTGGCCCCAATGACATCCACACCCCGGGATGTGTGACAGTGGCCCTATGATGTTCACACCCTAGGATGCATGACAGTGGCCCCATGACGTCCACACCCAAGGATGCGTGAGAGTGGCCCCAATGACGTCCTCACCCTGGGATGTGTGACAGTGGCCCCATGATGTCCACACCCAAGGATGCGTGAGAGTGGCCCCAATGACATCCACACCCCAGGAATAGTGAGAGTGGCCCCCCATGACATCCACACCCCAGGATGTGTGAAGTGGCCCCATGACGTCCACACCCCGGGAATAGTGAGAGTGGCCCCGATGATGTCCACACTCTGGGATGTGTGACAGTGGCCCTGGTGCACATGGATGTTGTCACATCCTTGTCTCAGTATTGTTCCTCAGCAGCATCTAAATTAACACCCAAGGCAAGAAATTAGTAGCTGGGAAACCTGTTGCGGGAAGGAGAAGAGAGTGAGAGCCCTGTACTTCCCAGCGCATTCTATCAACCAAATAGTGCCTAAATGTCAACCCTACAAAGCCAGTGGCTGCTTCACAGGGGTGTCGTGGAGCCCAGTGAGGCAGAGACCTGACCTGCTGAAGGCCAGGAGCTGGCATGTGCCACCAGCAGTCAGTCATGGGTGTCCAGGCATGGGGCGGAGCTTCTGCAGCCGTTCCTGCTCCCTCAGTGTCTGCCTGGTGACACGGCATGTGTCCACAGCTGGTAAGAATAGACTGTGTCCTGGGACAGTTGTCCTGGAGCCTGAAGGCCCTCGCTGAGACTTGCTGAGAGTCAGGGAGGCTGGTGGTGAAGGCTGGCCTCCTCGGAGGAAGCTTAGCTGAAATTGGTGCCCAGAACCGCCAACAGACCCTATAGTCGGCCACCATCTGAAGCATTTCTTGCTTCTGGAAGTCTGGCCTGCTTTCCTTCAGGGGACTTCGCAGTGGGACACTTTGGTTTGTGAGCAGCTCCTCTTAATGCCTTCGGCTTTCAGTTCACATGGGTTTAGCCGTTCAATCATAATGTCACTGCATCCCTGCGGAGGACACTGCTGCCCGGCCCCCGGTGCATGAGAAGCTCCTTCAAGCAGTGAAACCACACATCAGAGGAATCTCTGTCCCCTTCACAATTTTGGCCATGCAAGATGACAGTAATGTATTCCTGAGAGTCACATTTACCATCCTGAGTGGGCCAGGCAAGGACAGAGACAGCAGTCCTTGCTTCTGGGGCAGGAAAGAGCGGTGTCATTATATTCAGTGTGCGGGTGCCGCCAGGCTGTGAGCACAGGTCACATGGAGACCCAGCATTGGGGGCATCCCAGAGGTGGCTTTGGAACAGACCATTCATGATACGGAATGGGGCTGCTGTTCATTTGTCTGAGATTCACGCCCACAGCAGGGACAGTGCCGCTCATTCTTTTCCCGAGCGAAGGAGCAGCCCCTGTCGATGGAGCCTGAGAGACTCATACAGACTCGGTGGCCGAACACACAACAGTGCTTTGGGCAGAATCCAGTCCCCATGGTGAGCGGAGCTTCCGTAACTCCGATGAAGACACCCTAAGGTTGTGCACTGTGTCACACAACAGCCATTCAATGTTAGTGCTTCTGAAACATGCCACCACCATCTGGAAAAATCAGCCCCGACTGGTTGCACGGAGCTTGCAAAGGCCTTTGAATTGGCTGAGGACAGCCTTAAAACAGGCTGACAGGCACCCTCTGCTGAGGGTTTAGTTGTGACTTACGTTGCAATCACATTCTGCAATGGAGGGGAAATGCTCAGGGCAATGCTCTCTGGCTCTCAGGCTGACAATATCAGCCCTACAAAATTTACCTGGAACGAGGTAATGGAAAACACCACCGCTCTGAATTGCCGGACAGAGTCAGCCTCTAGTTGCCTGGCCTCGCCTTGTGGCAGGCAGAAGGGAGCCCTGTCACAGAGGCTGTGGGCAGAGGAGGCAGACAGGGCTCCCAGACCCCAGTCTGTGCAGGACACCTGGCTGCTCTGCCCCCGGAACGGGCCATCAGCATGCTGCAGGTGGGCCTACTCAGCCTCTGCCAGCATGAGCAGACCTGGCAACCTGGGCCCCTCTATTGCACAAGTTGGGTAAGGAACCCTCCGTGCCAACCCATCAGTGCAGGGCGTGGCCTGGTGTGGCCTGGAATGGAAGGAGCCCCAGGTTCCCCTCCAGTCTAGGGGCCCCTCCCTCCTGTCTTTTGAACTGCTGAGCTCCTTTCCAGAGGGTCAGCCTCTGTCCTTTCCACTTGTGCTAAGGGTCAAGGGCATGACCTTCTTAACCAACTCCTTCCAGACCACAGTGGCCAGGAAAACAAACAAATGCTATTTAAATATGAATCTAAATATATGGATCGTTTTTATTGTATGTACCAGGGTTTTATTTATACATTATCTAGAACACACACACACACACACACACACACACACACACAACACACATGCATTGATCTAAAACAGATTAACCGCCCTGTATTATTTGTAAAATCTATAAAGCCCACCCCAGCCCCTTCCTGGAGCTGAGCTCTGTTTCCATTTCCACAGTCAGCTCACGGCGGTCGTGTTGGTTAAATGGACCTTCTCGAACCTTCTCATTTCCTGGGGTTGGACCTCTGCCGAATTTCCGGCCAGTGCTTTCCAACCCTGGACACGCCCTCATGGGGAGGGGCCACCCCACTCCCGGTCAAAGTGCTCCAGACCCCACTCTTGCCACTGCCAGCTGGTCTCAGCCTGAGCACCATCTCCAGCAGACCATGCCACCCAAGTCGCCTGAAACAGGTCCGGCTCCAGCTTTCAGTAGGCCAGCACACACCAAACCCAATAGACACCTACTGTGTGCTTAATATTCTGTCACCTGCTAGGCTTGGGCAAGGATGTCATGCACAGAGTACCAAGTGGACAATTTTAATATGAGTCCACAAGTCCTCACCAAAACTCTTGGCCAGATGTGTTTTGAAATTAAAATTTTCAGATTTTTACAAAGGTAATGTGGTGTGTATGCATTATATCAAATAAATCATATTGCTATGAAAGCTTATATTAGATATTATACACACCCCACCCAACCCATTGCATAAATTCCTGTGGACCATGGGCAGCAGCAAGCACAGGATTGGGCAGGGCAGCTAGGCACAGAGCTTGGGCTGAAGACAGGAGTAGCCTTGGGCCTCAAGCCCCACACACCTCACCATGGAATAGACCCTGAGCACACCTGTGCACCTCCGCAGTGATGTGCAAACGGAGGGATGAATAAAGACCCAGGAGTCCCCAGTCTGTGCTGTCAGCTAGGCCACCAACAAGTCAGGGCAGACGTGGGAAGGACTCTGTGGGGGCTCTCTGGATTTGGGCGCTGCGGCTTGGGGTGTGCAGAGGGCATGTGCTCTGGTGGTGGCATGGGGCTGCCCCAGCAAGGGAGCAAGCCTGAGGCCAGGCAGCTCTCTCCCTGCCCCCCACCCAGAGGGAGAAGGCAGCACACACCCCTGGCCACTCACCTCGCGGGGGTCACAGGTGGAAACAAGACCCCTTAGAAGAACACCTTGATCCTGAAAGCCGTCCTTGGGACTGGCAAGGGGCTTTGTCCCCTGACTCTGGGAAGGAGGCCCAAAGAGGGACATGCCCAAGATCCAGCTCCTGAGTGTGACGTGGAGAGTGCAGGCACCGGCTGGCCCTCCTAGCGTGGAGGGGTCTGCCGTCCCCCGCTCAGGGCCAGGCCAGCTGGAAGCCCCAGCAGGTCACCAGGAGAGCCTCCACTTACCTCGCCCACCACCCGTTGCAGGCGCCTGGGCCCAGGCATCCAGCCTATCCTGGGTGCTGTGGTCTGTGCTCAGAGGGCACACAGCTAGGTTCAGACCTGACGGGGAGGAAAGGCTGGAGCGTACCCTCCCCTGGCAGATCCCTGAGCTCTCTGAGTTGGTCTAAATGGACCCGTAGACAAACAGAAGGACATAATTGCTTCGCCAACGCGTCTGTGTCAGGCCTGTGAATACACCCTCAGCACGCTGACAGAGGTATGCTCAAAGAGTAATTACCAGAAGTCAATATCGTGTATTCTTTTTTAAAGAAACAACTCTTGCCTTTGAAAAATGTATCTACAGCTCCACCTTCCAACACAGGACAGCCACCTGTCACATATGGTTGATATTAAATGTTAATGTAGTGAGCTCAAAATAAATCCATCCTAAAATTCAGTTCCTCAGTTGCGCTGGAGTCATTTCAAGCACTCAGAGGTTGAAGTGGTCAGTGGCTACCACACTGGACAGAGCAAACACGGAATGCTCCTACCACGGCAGAAGGTTCTGTCGGACAGTGCTGATCCACAGATCCAAAGCCCTGGCTCTGTTCCCACCAGGCAGTGTCCTGCCTTCACCTCTCACAGGTCAAGCCGTGCTCAGGCCCAGCTACTGATGTTACTGAAACTAGCAGCTCTCCAGAGGCCTGGGGGCCTGAGCTCAGCCACAGGCCTGCTGTCCTGTCGGCCAACAGCACTGGAGGCAGGGAAGGAGGCCCGCCTCAGAAGAGAGTGAGAAGTCACATTTTGACATGGCTGGCTCGGCAGTTCAGTATCCTGATGCCCCAACAAGGTCCTGGTGGCTAAGTCTGAGAAAAATACAGAGCTCTTCTGCCCTTAGACATCTCTGCAGTACCTGCCCAGCTTCTGGATTCTGCATCCTCACCTCGAGGCCAGCCCTCGCACACCCTGTGTCTGCTGAGCCCTCAGGCCTTTGGACAGCCTATGGGGTCTCATCTGTGAACCTCTATACCCCTGTTCTTTCCTCTGGGAAAACTCTACTGCTCCCACCCAGCTCTCTGCTCCCCCACTGCCTATTAACCCCAACCTGTCTGGTTCCCAGTCTTTCCTAAAAGCTGGGACTTTAAAAACTTTGTTTTTAAATATCATTGATTTCAAAAAAGAAGTAAGAACTTTTTCCAGAAGCATAGGGTATATATATATATTATATATTCTCCCCAAACCCAAACCAAATAACTCCCCACATTTTGATGAGGTTTTCCTTGTAAAGGACCTTGAGCATTTACATAAGGGACTTGGATTTTGGGATCCACTGGTGGTCTTGGACCAATCACCCAGAGATAAGCAGCAATGACGCCTAGACTGTTCAATGGTGTAGAAATGGGCTTCAGTTTGCACGTTCAGTGGGGAAAAAAACAAAAGACAAAACCACAAATGTATTGCTGAGAAGGAACCAGCCAGGACACCACGGCCGGCGCTGTTTGCCCCCCTGTTCCACATTCGTGAGCACCAGCGGCGGTCCACACCAGCGGTCCTCACACTCCTCAGCCAAGGATCCCACCTTAGTCCTGACAGCTGTTGAGAACCACAAGAGCTTTGGCTTGTGTGGGTTATGTCTATTAATATTTATCATGTTAAAAAATGAGAGGTGATAAATTCAAAGTTTCCTCATAATTATTTCATAAATAAACAATAAGTTCACATGTTAATGTAAGAGCATTATACCATTTTACATTTTTGCAAGTCTTTCCGAATTGGCTCAGTACAAGACAACAGGATTCTCAACCTGCTTCTGCATTCCACCTCTTGACATCACACTTCTTGTAGATTCTGGAAAATTCCACTGCAAACTCGTGAGACAGTGAAAGCTGGAAAGGCAGACCATGCCTTGGTTGTCCCTAAATGAAGATTTGACCTGGTGTGAACAGCATAGTCTGACCTCATGGACCCCAGGGTTTGGGGACCCAGGGCTCAGTGGATCACACTGCGAGAGCTGCTGCCCTTGGCATCTCCTGGGTTCTGACAACGCCTAGCCTCCACTCTCCCTCCCTGTTGTTCTCCCATGGCAGGTGAGCAGGCCAGCCCCCAAGCAGGGCAGTGCGCACCACCCAGAGTCGCAGGAGGTGGGGTTTGCGGTCGCCGGGGTCAGGGCTCTCGGTTGCAGCAAACACCACGCACAGGCCAGCAGGTACCTGGGGAAGGACCGCCGCTGGTGTCCACCCCCAGAGACCTTCCGTGTCCCTCCATTGTTCATTTTCTTTAGGGAACACGTGAGACTTCAACTTTGACAACAAAAATAATGAAACACTTTCATTTTTGACGAAGGCTGATGGCAAGGACAGGGTCACCAGTGTGACTCAAGGTGGGTCTGGTGCCCCTGCATTGTCACCAGGGAGCTCAGCAAGGGCTCTCTGCTGGTTCCTCAGGGGTCATCAGGATGGTCCTGAGGGAAGGGCCTGGGGTCTTGCCAGTGTCCAGCCCCCAAAAGGGACCTTCTTCTTTAAAAGACAAGTGTCCAAACAAAATCAAAGTGCCCCTGTCCTTTGCCTGTACTGGTTGTTTCTAGTCCTCACTTGAACCCCAGCCGTCCCAGACACAGGGCGTAGCTTAGCCTCTGACAGGGTCCTTTTCCCTGTGGGCACTTCCTCTGTCTCCTGCTGAGTTCTGAGGACACAGCCACTGCACAGCCCTGCCACGGCTGCAATGCCCTGTACAAACAGGCACGCTGCACCCCAGGGATGAAAGGGGTCTTATTTCACATAGTTGAGAGGACTAAGTTTCCTAAGCAGGTCAACGAAGATGGAGGCTGCTTGTGTGCCCAAGCAGAAGACAAGGTGACCCACAGCCTTCAGCACTGGTGTGGACGTGGCCGACATCGTCCTGGGAGCTGTATTAGCTTCTTGAAACTGTACAACATGTCATCGAAAATGGGGGGAGGGACTAAAGCAACGCACATTTACTCTTATAGTTCCAGAGGTCCAAACCCAGGGTGTTGGCAGGGCCATGCTCCCTTGGAAGTCTCAAGGGCAGGCCCTGGCCCCGGCCCCATCTGTGCCTCTTTAGGTGCCCTGCATGCTCCTTGGCAGCGCATGGCCTCTCCAGTCTGTCCTCATGGCCTGTTGTCACATGGCCGACTCCCCTCTGTAGTGGCCTGTGTCCGAATCTCCTCTTCTTTTGAGGACCCCAGTCATATGCACATGACCCCATCTTACCTGATTATATCCACAAAGGCTCTTTTTCTAAAAACGGCTGCACTCACAGTTGCAGGTGTTAGGACCTCACTGTGTCTTTTGCAGGAAAAGAGTTCAACCCCTCACAGGGGCCAAACAATGGTCAAGGGGTCTGCAGGTGAGCGCAGCCACCAAGGCTGAGAGCCCCACGCAGGCTGAGCGCCCTGCACATGACAACAGGAGGCCTGTGCTGGCCTGGCAAGAACAGCAGGGTCCTGGCCACCACACGGGGACCCACACAGGGATCTGGGCGCTAAGGAAGACAGCCGCCAACGAGGTGGAGGAGAGGGCTTATGCTTGGTCTTTGTCCTGCTGCACTGCAGGGTGGGCAGCCCTGGGCCTTGCTGGTGGCTTCACCTGCACTGTCCCCCAGCTGGCCAACCACCAAGTGGTCTGTTAGCAGCAGAAGTTTCATTATTTGTTTCGTTATTTGTGCAATCGACATACTGTCTTAATAAAAAGACTATAAAGTCTAGATAAGAAAAACGGCTGGTGGTGGTGATGACGTGGCGCGTCTGTCCCTAGACTGGGTGCACAGACACATGCTGATAAGTGCGTTAGATAAATGCGCCTTAGTCTTCGTCAGTTTTTGTAATTTGCTTTTCTACCAGTGTACTGTGGACATTTCTCATGCTAATGTATGTGCATAAACATGTATGCATACACTTACATAATTACGTATATAGTACCCATGCACACTCATACACACATACATTCATGCTGCTTGCATACGTTCCGTTGTCTGGCTGTGTCGTAATTTAATGAACCAATCTACTACTTTGGTGCATCAATTTTTACCCAGCATGTGTTTACTTTACATATTAATCATTGATTTTTTAAATCTGAGCTTGAACCCAGGGGTGCTTAACCACTGAGCACTGAGTCACATTCTCAGTCCTTTTTCACCCTAAGTTGCTTAGGGTTTTGCTAAGCTGCTGAGGCTGGCTTTGAACTTCTTCCTCAGTCTCCCAAGGGGCTGGCATTACAGGTGTGTGCCACCGTGCCTGGCTCGATTCTTCATTTAAATTGCTGGATCATAATGATACCACAATTTCAGTCTTTTGTTATATGTTTGTGCATTTCCCAAAGTTAAA